>SEYY01023237.1:127500-135000 GCA_009176605.1 Armadillidium nasatum
AACCCATTGACAACAGCGTCGCCGTTAGACAATGTACAGAAGGCTCTACCACTGAGCTACGCCGCCTTCCCAAAAAAGAAGGCATAGTAGAAAGGTTTTCAAGCTCTTCTGCTTCGAATCACTGTAGCAACTCGGTACTTATCTAAATCCATAGGAGGGTGCTTGGAACCCCTACTGGGGCTACTGTGGCATTCTGCTGGGTGCTCCTGGGTTGCAGGAGCAACCAACCAAAGTCAAGCAACGCCAACAACATGGGCACAACAACTGTTGCGACTAAATTAGCAATATAAAACAGAGAAAAATTTTCCGCACGCCAGGACTCGAACCCACTGACAACAGCGTCGCCGTTAGACAATGTACAGAAGGCTCTACAACCGAGCTACGCCGCCTTCCCAAAAAAGAATGCAGAGTAGAAAGGTTTTCAAGCTCTTCTGCTTCGAATCACTGTAGCAACTCGATACTTATCTAAATCCATAGGAGGGTGCTAGGAACCCCCACTGGGACTACTGTGGCATTCTGCTGGGTGCTCCTGGGTTGCAGGAGCAACCAACCAAAGTCAAGCAACGCCAACATGGGCACAACAACTGTTGCGACTAAATTAGCAATATAAGACAGAGAAAAATTTGAAAAATTGTCTAACGGCGACGCTGTTGTCAGTAGGTTCGAGTCCTGGCGTGCGGAAAATTTTTCTCTGTCTTATATTGCTAATTTAGTCGCAACAGTTGTTGTGCCCATGTTGGCGTTGCTTGACTTTGGTTGGTTGCTCCTGCAACCCAGGAGCACCCAGCAGAATGCCACAGTAGCCCCAGTAGGGGTTCCAAGCACACTCCTATGTGGATATATATATATATATATATATATATATATATATATATATATATATATATATATATATATATATATATATATATATATATATATATATATATATATATATATATATATATATATATATATAATCACTTCATTAAAATATTAAAAAGTAAAACAAAATGAGGAGGTTACAGAGGTTAAAAAAAAAAAAAAAAAAAAAAAAAATGATTTTTTTTTTTTTTAAATCTTTATTAACATTGTCTTAACATTTTAACTTTTATTTTTTATTGAAAAGGTTTTAAAAATTAATTATATATAATATATATATTATATATATATATATATATTATAATATATATATATATATATATATATATATATATATATATATATATATATATATATATATATATATATATATATATATATAATATATATAATAAAATAAAAAATTAAAAAAAAAAAAAAAAAAAGATTTTTTTTAAAAAAAAATATTAAATTATTGTTAAATTAGTGTAAGCAAATTATAAATTATGAAAATTAAATTAATTTGAAAAGCTCAAAACCAAATTGATTAACAATAATGAAAAATACAATTGACATACCTTTGTTCCATCAGGGTATTTTTTATCTCCTTTTCCAGGACTCAAAATTGACTTTTTGATCAGATCATTCATTTTAATCAATATTTAACAAAACTGTACAAATTTTTTCAACTTCTGCATTAGAGCTTCAAGAAAGAAAGAATATATATATATATATATATATATATATATATATATATATATATATATATATATATATATATATATATATATATATATATATATATATATATATATATATATATATATATATATATGTGATTACAACACTAGAGCTCTGAACATTCTTGATGAAATTAAATTTTCTTTTTTAAAATAATTTATTTTATTAACATGTAACTATAATCAACATTTTGGGAAATGGTGCTCTTCCATTATCAGGATATAAAATATTAATTGAGGATAAATAAATTAAATCAGCAGTAAATATGTCAAGTATTACCACAATTTGGAATCACTATAACTAAAACAGCTATAATTGGAATAAACCACTGTCGTTATTTAGTGATGTTCTATGACTGTTATTTGCAAATATTTATCTGGTGACTGTAATGGCACCTATGCTGGCAGTACCCAATGCCAGCTGTCAGTTAGGACAGAGGACCACAGAGACTGTTCTGTTAGAATAAGTAATTTTTCATCTAATTCTACCCTGGATGATTACAGCATCTCTCCTCCCACTGCTACTCTTAGGAGTCCCAAGTCTTTACCTGTGATTTATATGATCAGGTGCATGGGATTCTAAAACCTATGAACTACAGAAAGGCTAGTAGCCTGGATAGCATTCTTCAGCATGTTTTCAGGGAGTGTGTTTCCAAGTCAACACCTGCTCTTGCTCAACTCTACTTTCTATACCTTAATACTAATATTTTTCCTCAGTGTTGGGAAACTGCAAATGTTTAGTCAATCCCAAAGAAGGGTAGAAGTTCTGAACCTTCTATCATCCTATTGAAACTATTCTTAACTCTTATTTCCTGAATCATTTTGAATCTCATTCTCTTCTCTTAGATCATCAGTATGGCTATCGACGCTAGAGGTATTCTGGTGATATACTTTTCTATCTTACTGATTTATAGTCTTCTGCCTTTAGGGACTATGGGGAGTCTTGTGTGGTGGCACTTGAAGTATCTAAGGATTCTGACAGGGTACGGTAAAAAAAAATCTTCTCTTTGCTTACTCATTTCTAGTTTCCTCTCAAATCACCCCATATCATTTTTTGTTGATGGAGCGATTCTTCTTTCCCTATTAACTGTGGTGTTCCTCAGAATTCTGTTCTATCCCCTACTGTATTACCTACTTTTCGTTAATGATCTCCTCAGCTGAATTTTCAACTTTATTTATTTTTATGCCAATAACTCTAAATTTTTCTACTCATTTCAAATCTGCTCCCTCTTTTGCTTCTTGTCTTCACCTTTCCGATTCTATTCTTGCCACTCTGGAAGGGATCTCCCAGTGGGGCCACTGCATTCTTGTGAAATTCAATTCTCTAAAAACTCTACTTCTTCACATTTCCCTCTCTAAAACACCTCTAAACTTTTCTATCTCCTTTGACAGCTCTGCTATCACACCTGTGAACAACACAAACATTCAAGGTCTTAATATAAACAAATTAGGTATTTGTTTGTCATAGTGGCCTGTTAACTGATTTTAACCAATTTTTGCAATGAGTGCAGAAAATGCAATAAAAAAACGAATAAAACCAAAACTATTACCTGAAGAGACTTATAACATCATTTTTTCAACTAGCAAATATCTACACTTCACCAATAAAAATATATGTCTTCAACACGAACAAGTCTCTGATTAGTTTTGAGATGTGACAAAATAAAATATGTGCAAAGCCATGGTTGCCAAAACTGATGAATTCTAGTTGCAATAATTTTTAATATTGCAAGAAGTTAAATTACTATATATCTCATAGATAATAACATGCAAAAGAATTTCAAAATATATATATATATATATATATATATATATATATATATATATATATATATATATATATATATATATATATATATATATATATATATATATATATGGAGTCTTGCATTTTTCCAACATTTTAAATTAGTAGTTACTGAAAAAGAAAGTGATAATTAAGAACTTTACGAATTTTCTTTAAACAATTGCCAAGAATTTCCTTGTAACATGTAAATTATATATATATATATATATATATATATATATATATATATATATATATATATATATATATATATATATATATATATATATATATATATATATATTATATATATATATATATATTGTAAAAAAAAAAGCATTTTAAAATTATTAATAACTCAATAATTATCCAACATTGTTCAAAATTAATGGTTTATTTATATTTGAGAAAATTTAAAAAATTCTACCTTTATTTGTTGAATTTTGATAATTTTTTTTCAAGCTATATAAAAAGCTTAATTTCCATAGTTTTATTTTAGAAATTTATATCCTTGAGATAATGCCTTTTACCAAAAAGATAAAATTCTTATTAAACATTATCGAATGGAGAAGTATGGCATAATGTATTCCCTCACAAAGGATGGACTTTAGGGGGTTTAGACACTCTGCTAAAAAAAATTGATAAAACTGCAAGCATTAAACGAAAAGCAGCAAGCGGGTGTCCAATTTAATGCTTGCAGTTTGTATAGGTACTTCAACAGCAAGCGCTTGAGGGAGTTGATCTCTTGCATTCCCCTTCTATTGTGTCACCATCACAGTACTGCTCATTGTGGTATCCTTTATTCTATCCACTTCTGAGGAACTCCCATCTGTTTTTCCTATTGTATTTTATCTTCCTCTCTTTAAAGTCTCCGTCTGCACTTATCTTGGGGATATGCATTAGTCTTGGGCTCTAACCATGAGTAGTGTTATATATATATAATATATATATATATATATATATATATATATATATATATATATATATATATATATATATATATAAAACAAAAAAAAACAAACAAAACCCATGCCATCTAGATGCAAGGACACATTCATTCAATAATAGGGATATTTTTTGGATTGGTTTGCTGTATAACTTTGTGTCAATCACATGCAACATAAAAGAAAGGTCTGGATAGGTATATGGATAACCTGGGGAACTTATATTCTTGAACAAGTCTAATTGGTGGGATCATAGCTATAATTTAAGCAAGTTATAATAACAACGCATTTGTAAATAATGTAGCTATAATTTTAGCACTAAAATTACTACACATTTATGTAGTATATACTGTACATACTTTTATTTTGTGGATGAATGACAGTACTGACAAACCACTGTCAACTGGGTGCCGAGGTGTGCTATTTAATGTTTGGTAAAAGTCCTTTAATTTGGGTAATATATTTAGAATATTGCAGGTGTATCCTGTTTGGTGTATTTTATATTTTAGTTTCAGTGGGATAGTCTTCATAGGCCTCTGACTTTTTATTGTCAATACATTTAACTTTATAGTTAATTACTTGGGTGTTAATGGGCTCATGGAAGTTCTATCCCTTGCCCATGGTCCTTTTCCAACAGAAGACATGGCTTATATTCTTTGAAGTTCACCAAACTTTTAGTTAAACTATAAAAATAAAAGAGAGAGAGAGAGAGAAGGAAGGAAAAAAAAAAAAAAAAAAAAAAAAAAAAAAAAAAAAAAAAAAAAAAAAAAAAAAAAAAAAAAAAAAAAAAAAAAAAAAATTTATATATATATATATATATATATATATATATATATATATATATATATATATATATATATATATATATATATATATATATATATATATATATATATATATATATATATATATATATATATATATATATATATATATATATATATATATATATATAAAACCCTAGGTTTAGCAATGCACTCTTATCATGTTACACTTTATTATCAACATGGAAATATTATTTTTAACAACAGGCTTTCGCTCTGCATTTAGAGCCTCTTTCAGGTTGTAATGTATGCATTAATGTATGCATTTTGTTTTTTTGTTTGTTACAAATCTTCAAAGTTCTGTATTCAGGTATGAGGTTTTATATTATTTTTATTCACCTATTCCTTATTATCCTTTCAATTGACTCTTATTCCCAAATATACCTTTATCGGTCTTAATATAGCATTTGTATATTAAGGAACTCCTAGAAGCAGCAAAAATTTAAGTGAGGAGAGTTCCAACGCTAAAAATAAATATTTTAAATTTTTATATTAATCTTAAAAATATAATAATAATAAAAATTAAATAACAACCCAGAACCATAAGGTATTTAAAAAAAAAACAATGTAGTTTACTCGTTTTCTTTAAAATGTAAAATTTAAATATAGTGAATTGGTTCATATACGTCATTTTTAAATAAAAAAAAATTAAATAAGTTGTTTTTTTTTTTTTTTTTTTTTTTTTTTTTTTTTTTTTTTTTTTTTTTTTTTTTTTTTTTTTTTTTTTTTTTTTTTTTTTTTTTTTTTTTTTTTTTTTTTTTTTTTTTTTTTTTTTTTTTTTTTTTAATTTTTTTGTTATTTTTTTTTATTTTTATTGAAGGACGTCATTACTTTTCTTTCCAAACAGGTTTATAAGAGGTTGAGTGTTCTGAGGGGGACTTTGTTATTTCTCCTTTCCACCCCAGTTGCTTGCTCTTTATATGGGTGTTGTTCGCTACTGTATAGGATACGCCTCGCACATCTAGGGTCATTCCACTCATAAATCTCTCCTTGAAAAGGTGGAGCCTAGGGCTTATTCCTTATAAACTCTTTTGCTCTCAACAGTGGCGGAGCTAAGGTCGTCAGCCCTTCCCCCCCACTAGGTCTTCCAATTGGCTCCCTCATATATATATATATATATATATATATATATATATATATATATATATATATATATATATATATATATATATATATATATATATATATATATATATATATATAACTGTTTGACTTATCTCTAATGTTTTCTATTTATACTCGCACAAGGGTCTCTGTCAGGGCCCCCAATGTTCCGGCACCCCCACTTATCGGGATCAGAGGGGGCCTTATCGCCGCCACTGGTTCTCACTAACTCTTTGTAGTCTCTTTCTATCCATTAAGTTGTTGAGTCACTTATACTATCGCTATTACAACTAAACTGCTCTTCTAAATTTTTCCGTTGCATACCTCCACCACTTAGAAGGGATGACACGACTTTCTACACAGTCTCATCCTTTCTCTGTCCAACACTCTCTCTTTCTCTTCCTCCCTCCCTCTCTCTCTCTCATTTAACCGTTATGCTTCTTACATGTATTCTACTGGTAAAGTTCGGAGCATACTCCCTTTATCTATTTTCCAAACTCCTTTGACTTGCACACCTTTAACCCCATGGATCGGGACATGTCGACCTTTAACAACCACGATTCCGATATTTCCTCAACTCTGGTGGAAATAGATAGGCCTTTGGCCTTTGCTCAATACCACCAGAGGATATATATATATATATATATATATATATATATATATATATATATATATATATATATATATATATATATATATATATATATATATATATATATATATATATATATATATATATATATATATATATATATATATATATATATATATATATATATATATATATATATATATATATATATATATATATATATATATATATATATATATATATATATATATATATATATATATATATATATATATATATATATATATATATATATATACTTACTTACTTACTTTTTACTTTACTTTTTTGCCCCTTGGACCTTCCTCACTGGAAGGGCCACACTGCCTTTAGGAAATCCGCAACGGCCGCCGGCCGTACCCAAAGGTCTCTCAGAGAGGAGATGTGATGGAGGGTTCTGTGTTGTGTAAGGGAGGGACATCTCAGAAGGAGGTGTTCTGTTGTGTCCTGGTTCTTGCATACATCTTTGACATATTGGGGATAGTGTGTTTTGTATATTGAATATATATATATATATATATATATATATATATATATATATATATATATATATATATATATATATATATATATATATATATATATATATATATATATATATATATATATATATTTTTTTTTTTTTTTTTTT
>SEYY01023237.1:147500-162500 GCA_009176605.1 Armadillidium nasatum
CCACCCATGTACCTCCACCTTTACGGCGTCCTCGCAGCACAAGGGGTGCAATGTTCGCGCATCAATTTTGCGTGGACATAGGCAACTCCAGGCTTGTCCGCTATGGTGCCTCTTTCTTTCCTGCCAACTCTGTTTTGTGGAACTCCCTTCCATATTCCGTATTTCCCTCCTCATTTAATCTCAATTTCTTTAAAGCCCGCGTCTGCGCTCACCTAAGAAATATGCGTTAGGTGGGTACTGTGGGGTAGTTTTTACTTTCTGGATTTTGTGCTCTTTTACCTTTATTTTTACTCTTTTAACATCCCCTCCTTGAATAGGGCTTTGCCCGTGAGTGGTGATGTGTAAAAAAAAAAAAAAAAAAAAAAAAATATATAAATGAAAAAGCTCTGTGATAAAGGCAAATTCTCACTAAATACAAATAAAAGATTTTAAATGGTATGTGTAATCCTAATCCTGTATATATATATATATATATATATATATATATATATATATATATATATATATATATATATATATATATATATATATATATATATATATATATATATATATATATATATATATATATATATATATATATATTTTATTAAATGTGTCCAGTATTATGGTACTAAGTGAAGTCCATTGCTACGATGCATCTTAAGAGTTGTAGTTAAATGCCTTACACACACACACACACACACACCTGTTACTATTTTTGTTTAATCTTTTTTATGATTAGCGCGATCAAATATGAATTGATTTTTAAATATTAAAAAAATTGTTAGTTACAAATTTTTGGTTCTTCAACTTCTTTTCCACTGCACATCACCAAATTTTCTTGTCAATTCTTTTTAATATTTTGAAGTATTTTAAATTTATGATTGACTCATGTGCTTGAGGGCGTAGGTTCGATCCCATTTGGGGATCCTAGGTATGTGCTACCTAGAAAAGTTTCTCTTCGAATAGGGCAATGCCCGCGAGATTTGAACTTTTTTAATAAAAAAAATTAAATAATATATATATATATATATATATATATATATATATATATATATATATATATATATATATATATATATATATATATATATATATATATATATATATATATATATATATATATATATCCAACATAAATCCAACGATTCCCTTTTAATTCCTTCAAAATTGACCTCCCCTTTCCTTTAAGTTTAGTCTCCGTTAAACCCAACAAATCCAACATATATATATATATATATATATATATATATATATATATATATATATATATATATATATATATATATATATATATATATATATATATATATATAATATATACCCCTTTAAAAAAAAAAAAAAAAAAAAAAAAAAAAAAAAATTTACGTTTTTTTTTTTTTAATTAGTAAATTATAAAGAATATATATATATATATATATATATATATATATATATATATATAATATATATATATATATATATATATATATATATATATATATATATATATATATATATATATATATATACTTACAACCTTTCCCACAATAGTGGGGTGGTGTCTATCACAGGCCACATCCATCTAAACACTCACCCCTTCACCAATCTTTTCCATTCATTCCTATCCTCTATCAACCGCACACTCTCCTCCCAATTCACCCCTTTATCCCTTAACAGCTCCTTGACATTACTCATCCAACTTTCCCTCGGTCTCCCCTATCTCTCACAGCATCCACTTCTGAACCTTTTACAAATCCCACAAACATGTCCAAACCATCTCAGCATAGTTTGTTCAGCTCTCTCAACCAAGCTCTTTCTCCATCCACACATTTCCTTTATTCTAACATTCCTGACTCTATCTCTTCTGCCAACTCCACAAACCGCTCTTAGATCATTCATTTCGAAACCTTCTATTTTTTTTCTCTTCCTAGCGTTTAACCTCCATACTTCACTCCTATACATAACCACCGGTATACAAACCTCTCTCAAACATTCTCACCTTCACCTCATTTGGTAACATTCCTCTAACCCAAATAATTCTCAGACTACCTAACACTTTCTTCCCTTCTCTTATTCTATGACCAACTTCATCACCCATAATAACATCAGCCTCTCCAAAAGTCACCCCAGATACTTAAATAAAGTGACTAGCTCCAATTTCTCCCTACCTACTTTAATTTGTAAATCATCTCCCTCAACCTCAAATGCTTTCTCTCCAACAGCTCCACCATGCCCTAAACGTACTTTCTGGCACTTTAATCGGGCTAATTGGGGGGCAATGCGCCGCTTCTTTGCTAACTATCATTGGAGTGAATCTTGCTTTGTCTCGGGGGACGCTTCTGTCTCTGCTGAAAAGGTAGGGGCAGTAATCCTTGAAGGGATGGGCAGATTCATTCCATCTTCAACTAAATCTTTTTCTCCTCAAAATCCATGGTTCGATGGCAATTGTTCTCTTGCCCTCCGGGAGAGAGAGACAATGCTTATCGTGAGTGGAAAAACTCTCCTTCTCCTATCACTCTTGCTAATTTTCATTCAGCCCGGAATCGTTGCAGGGATGTTCTTCGACGGACTAAGCGTACTTTCATTAAAAGGAAGTGCGCTGACCTCCATGGCTCTCCTACTGATAAAAATTTCTGGCCTCTTGTCAAAAATATCTCTAACAACTTCTGTAAATCTGCCTTTCCTCCTCTTATTCGCTCTGATGGTTTCTGTAGCTAATACTCCTTCTGAAAAGGCTAATCTCTTCGGCCTCCTTTTTTTCATCTAATTCCACCCTGCTCGATTCTGGCATCCCTCCTCCTACTCCTTCTCCTCTCAGGTGTCCCATGCCTCTACCTGTGATAATTACTCATGATCGGGTGCATGGGATCCTGAAATCTATGAACGTCAGGAAGGCCAGTGGCCCGGATGGCATTCCCCCTCGTGTTCTGAGGGAGTGTGCTTCCGAGTTGGCCCCTGTCCTCGTTCAGCTCTACTCTCTATGCCTTAATACTAATACTTTTCCTCTATGCTGGAAGCGTGCGTTTGTTCAGCCGATCCCGAAAAAGGGTAGCCGTTCTGACCCTTCTAACTATCGACCTATAGCTCTCACTTGTGTTCTATCTAAAATTTTTGAAACTCTCCTCAACTCTCATTTCCTGGATCATTTGGAGTCTCATTCTCTTCTCTCTGATCACCAGTATGGCTTTCGTCGCTCGAGGTCAACTGGTGACATACTTTCCTATCTTACTGATCTATGGTCTTCTGCCCTTAGGGACTTCGGGGAGTCTTGTGTGGTGGCGCTTGACATATCCAAGGCTTTTGACCGGGTATGGCATGCGTCACTGCTCTCTAAGCTCCCTTCCTTTGGGTTTCCTCCTTCCCTTTGCTTACTCTTGTCTAGTTTTCTCTCAGATCGTTCCATTTCGGCAGTTGTAGATGGAGTGACCTCTTCCTCCTTTTCTGTCAACTGTGGTGTTCCTCAGGGTTCTGTTTTATCTCCAACCTTATTCTTACTTTTCATTAACGATCTTCTCCACTGCACTTCTAACTCTGTTCACTCTTATGCTGATGATTCAACTCTGCATTCTTCTACTCATTTCAAATCTGCTCCCTCTTTTGCTTCTAGACTTGCTTCTCGTCTTCAACTTTCCGATTCCATTCTTGCCGATCTGGATGGGATTTCCCGGTGGGGTCATAGCAACCTTGTGAAAATTCAACTCTTTAAAAACTCAACTTCTTCACATCTCCCTCTCAAAAACACCTCCTAACTTTCCTATCCTCTTCGATGGCTCTCCCGTCTCACCTGTAAATAACATTAACATTCTTGGTCTAAACATAAACAACAAAACTGTCTTGGAAACCACATATTACAATGGTTGCTAAAGCGGCCTCTAAGAAGCTGGGAGTCCTGTTCAGATTGCGAGAATTTTTTTCTTCTGAGCAGTTACTCCAAATATATAAGGGTCTTATTCGTCCTTGTATGGAGTACTGTTCTCACATTTGGGGGGGCTCCGGCTCCTCCTCTCTTCTGGATAGGGTTGAGTCAAAAGCTAAGAGATTAATAAACTGTCCCCTACTTTCAAACTCACTTGACCCTCTGTCTCTGCGACGTGACGTTGGCGCGCTATCTCTTTTCTACAGGTACTACAATGGCAGGTGCTCGAGGGAATTGGCCTCTCGCATTCCTCCACCGTTGCGTCGTCCTCGTTGCACAAGGGGTGCCCTGCTTTCGCACCAATTTTGTGTGGACGTAGGAAATCCTAGGCTAGCTCGTTGTGGTATCTCCTTCTTTCCAGCCACTTCTATTCTGTGGAACTCTCTACCATCATTTATTTTTCCTCCTGTATTTAATCTTCCACTCTTCAAGGCTTCCGTCTGCGCCCACCTGAGGGCTGTGCGTTAGGTGTGTGTGTGTGTTTGATTGAGTTTGTGCATGTGTGTGTGTGCCCCCTCCTTGAAAAGGGCTCTGCCCGTGAGTGGTGGCGTTCTGTAAAAAAAAAAAAAAAAAAAAAACCACACCCCTCTCCCCTTCTTCCCCATTTTTCATCCACAGACTTTACTCTTATCCGCATTTATTCTTAGGCCCAAATTAACACAACACTTTACAAATTCATCCACCAATACAATCAAATTTTCCTGTGTCTCCGCCAAAAGTACCACATCATCCGCATACATCAACACATTTGCATCCTCATACCACCATGCTCCCTCATTCTCACCTCTTTCCCTACCCTATCCATTTTTCTCACTACTTTGTCAATAAATAAATTAATAAATCCGGAGACATAACAACGCCCTGTCTTAGACCATTATTTACTAAAAAAAAACTCAGTCTTCATTCTATTCACTCTCACAAATGCCCTTCTACTCCGATATAATGCTCTAGTACTTTCCCATACTTACTTCTCAATTTCATACTCACTCAGAACCTCCCACAGTTTATTCCTATCTACCATATCGTAAGCTTTTTCAAGATCCATAAAGCACGTGTACACATCCTTCTTTTCATCTCTACTTTTCTCTTCAATCATTCTTAATGTAAAAACCTGATCCATACAACTCCTTCCTTCGCTGAAACCCCACCCCTTGTTCCTCTTCTATTACCCATCCATCCCTACCCTATTCAGTAAAATTGTTCCATGCACTTTCCCCACAGCGCTAAGTAAACTTATCCCCCTATAACTCCCACACTCAAACTTATCACCCTTACCCTTATACAAAGGAACCACATATGCATCCTGCCAATGTTGAGGTACTACTCCCGTTGCCAAACATAAATTAAATAATCTTAACATCCATTCTACCACACTCACACCCCCTTCCAGCAACATCTCTCCTCTTATTCCATCCAAACCGATAGATTTACCTCTTTTTACATTCCTCAAATTTTTACCTCTTTCTTCTATAAGGATTCCACCCTCAGACTCATCCATCATCTCTCCGCTATCTCTTATCACCGCCACACTCCTACCCCCATCACATTCAACAACCTACTAAATTACTCCATTCCTCTTGCTCCAACCTCCCTTTCTTCTTGTCATATTTCTCCACCTATTCCCTTTATCTCCCCTCACTTCACCTCCCCTTTATTCCTTACCTTATTAACCTCCTTCCAAAGCGTCTTATTCCTTTCTCTAAATCCCTCCACTATTTTATTACCCCTTTTTACATCTGTTCTTTCTTTTGCTTTTCTTACCACTCTTTTAGCAATCCTCTTTTTATCTTTATAAGCCTCCCATTCCTCTTTCCTATTTTCACCAAAAAGTTTTTCAAAAGCTATTTTTTATCCCTCACAGCAATACTCACCTATCACACCACCATTCTTTTCCTTTTCTTTTACACTTCCCTCCCACCCTTCTTACCCCACAAACATTCTTTGCACTTTTTACCAAAGATTCCCTTAACCTTCCCCATTCCTCCTCCTCCACTCCCTCAACCGCACTTTCTTTTACCTCACCCCATTTTAAACTAAGCTCTCTTCTAAATTGCTCCCCCACTCCTTCCTCCAATCTCTATTTTCACAACCTCTACTGCTTTACTGATCTTCTTCCAACCTCCCCTTACTCTATTTTACTCAGTACCAAATAATGATCAGATATCCCTCTAGAAGCTCCTCTAAACACATTCACACCAAGTAATCTATCTCTTATTCTTTTCTTAATACATATGTAATCAAGTAAACCCCTTTGGCCATTTACCCCACGGACCAAAGTCAACTTGTGTTTCAACTTTTTAACAAACCAAATATTCCCTATTATCAATCTATTCGCCACGCATACTTCTAATTGATTCTCCTCATTTGTATTTCTGTCCTCCATCCCAAACGGGCTCACCATCCCTCCCCCCTTGTCCACAACAACCCTCGCATTTAAATCCCTTAGTAGGCACACATTTGTACTCGAATCAAAACCACTCAAGCAGTCATTCAGTTTCTCCCAAAGCACTCTTCTTTCTTCCTCCTTTGCTCCCTTCACCGGCACATATGCACATACAAACACCCATTCCTCTCTATTAAGCCTCAACTTCACCCATATAATTCATGAAGATATTCTTTCATACTTTTTCATACAATCCCACCATCTTTGGCTTATCTCTATTGCCACCCCTTCCCTAGCTCTCAATCTCTCTCTCCAACACCTGAATATACCCCTTTAAATCCTGCAAAATTGACCTCCCCTTTCCTTTTAAGTTTAGTCTCGGTCAACCCTATCAAATCCAACAAATATATATATATATATATATATATATATATATATATATATATATATATATATATATATATATATATATATATATATATATATATATATATATGTTTATACTTACAACCTTTCCCACAATAGTGGGGTGGTGTCTATCCATCAACTCCAACAAATCCAAATTCTTTGCTTTGCATATCTCTCCAATTTTCAACTGCTTTATATCATCATTTAGCCCTCTTACATTCAAACATCCAATTTTACATACAACTGAACCTCTCTTAACTTCCATTCTCTCAGCCTCGATAGTATACGGTTATATATATATATATATATATATATATATATATATATATATATATATATATATATATATATATATATATATATATATATATATATATATATATATATATATATATATATATATATATATATATATATATATATATATATATATATATATATATATATATATATATATATATATATATATATATATATATATATATATATATATATATATATATATATATATATATATATATATATATATATATATATATATATATATATATATATATATATATATATATATATATATATATATATATATATATATATATATATATATATATTATATCTTTATTATTCATTTTTCTTTTTCTTTTTTTATTAACTCAGATATGAAAACAAACGAAAAATAAAATTATAATTTAAAGCAAGAACAATATTTAAACTAATAAACAATAAAACATGAAAACAATGCTACCAATAAATAAAATAAATTTAGCAAATAAATTAAAGTATATATATAAAAAAAAAAAGAAAAAAAAAAATTCAATCTTTTTTCTTAGAATAAAAATTAAAAAATATTTACCGAAACTTTTTTTTTCTTTTTTTTTTTTTTTTATCCTTCAAAATTTTTACCTTCAAAACAGGAAACGGTTTTTTCCTCTGATTTTCTCACTGATAGACAATGTTTTTCTTAAATATCTTTCGAGATTACATAATTCCTCTCCTCTCTCTCTCTCTCTCTCTCTCTCTCTCTCTCTCTCTCTCTCTCTCTCTCTCTCTCTCTCTCTCTCTCTCTCTATCTCTCTCTCTCTCTCTCTCTTTCTCTGTCTCTGTCTCTGTCTCTCTCTCAGTCACTCTCTCTTTAACTCTCTCTGTCTCTCTCTCACTCTCTCTCTTACTCTCAGCCTCTCTCGCAATGAACAAATCTCTTTCTTTAAATATCTATCTATCTATCTATCTATCTATCTATCTATCTATCTATCTATCTATCTATCTATCTATCTATCTATCTATCTATCTATCTATTCTAAATTTTTCGATCTATCTGTCCATCTATGTACACATCTATCATTTATCCATTGATTTACTAATTAATTAATTTATTATTATTATTATTATTATTATTATTATTATTATTATACATATCATTTTCAATGTGACCTTATTATTATCACTATTATTGCCATTACTATTATTATTATTAAAATTATTATTATTAGAATTATTATTATTATCATAAACATCATTTTAAATGTTACTCCATTTATTATTATTATTATTGTTATTATTTTTATTATTATTATTATTATTATTTTATGATGATTTTCATTATTATTTCTTATAAATCACTAATATTATTATTTTACTATTAATATTATTATTATAATTAATTTATTCTTATTCTTAAGTTTATTATTATTTTTGTTATTATTATTATTATTATTATTATTATTATTATTATTATTATTATTATTATTATTATTATTATTATTATTATTATTATTATTATTATTATTATTTTTATCATTATTATATTAGTTTTATTATTATTTCTTATACTGTTGCTATTTTTACTCTTTAATTTCTATTCATTTTTTAGTTACAGAATTTAAACAAACAAAAATCGTACACTTTATATGTATTATAAATCTCCAACTTTTATTTATATATATATATATATATATATATATATATATATATATATATATATATATATATATATATATATATATATATATATATATATATATATATATAGTATATATATATATATATATATATATATATATATATATATATATATATATATATATATATATATATATATATATATATATATATATATATATATATATATATATATATATATATATATATATATATATATATATATATATATATATATATATATATATATATATATATATATATATATATATATATATATATATATATATATATATATATATATATATATATATATATATATATATATATATATATATATATATATATATATATATATATATATATATATATATATATATATATATATATATATATATATATATATATATATATATATATATATATATATATATATATATATATATATATATATATATATATATATATATATATATATATATATATATATATATATATATATATATATATATATATATATATATATATATATATATATATATATATATATATATATATATATATATATATATATACATATTGCAAGCGTTCTTAAAATTAATTTTTAGCTACGCATACCTTGTTATTTTTGCTTAATTTAAATCAAATCAAATTTAAAATTTATCCCTAAAGCTTTTTCTATATAAGATGAGAAAATACATTTTCGCAATTGAAAATTGTCTGTTTCTTCCTTCAAAATTATTTGAAAAACAATTTCACATTGTTCAACAGTCAAACTGTTAAATGGAAATAAAAGTAATTCTTTCGAATTCTGATTCCCGATCTCGATAACTACATTGAAAATTTCTGCTTGGCTCAAGCTTTCGAATTAAATCGGTGTCCTGATATTAAAGTTTTTTTCAATACCCTTTCACCCCCTAACTTATAGCAACTGGCACACTGCAACTATCTATCCTAAATTGCACAACACAATGACAGCACATGAATGAAAGTTGTCGCTGCTCTTGTGGTCATCTCGTGAGAAATAAAATTGTTGTCTAATAAAGGTTTTCAGTTCTTATGAATTGTTGCTCAAAGTTGTCACGTTGTTGATGTATTCCCAAGTTTTTCCATGAAAATTGTGTTGTGACAATTTCAGCTTCCATTCCATTGTCGTACATTGTGTTACATATTTATAAAATATTTTCGGAGGTTTGTAAATAATAAGGATGCTTTCTGCAATATTTACTGAGAGATGATATTTCGAGAAAGTGTTCGATTACATCAACTGCTGGGGTGCATGAAATAGAACGTTGAATGAAGTTTGAGGTATCCATGACTTGGAGTTGGAGGGAGTCTATTAATCACCGTACTGATCATTACTACTGAGGAGTTGTTTTTTTATGTCCCAGATGGAAAAGGGTATGTCAGTAAAGAAATAATCAATATTTATGAACCTTAACATACCATCTGCTATTCAATCTGTGCTTCATGTTGAATTACTTCCTCTCTTTAACCTCCCGACAAACTCTCTTGATTTTGACGAAGATAACAGTGAAAAACAGCAGAAATCAACTTCACAAGATGAAGATCATAAAGCAATCTCAGTAGCTTCACCTGAGACTCTGAACGTCCGAAAATATTGCAGAACTTTAGCAAAAGGGAAATTTTCTTCATCACTCGATAAAAGCGATTCAAATAATTGTCATATCATTAGTAATTCACCAAGTACTTTTGTTTCCTGTGTTAGTGAAATAACCTTGCTGAAGACGCACAACAAGCTTAGAAAAGTGCGATAAAGCCAATCATTGATACCTGAAATGAAAAAATGTTATACAAAAGCAATGTATTTTCTTCTCTATATATATATCAAATTGGGACTTATGAAGAATTTTGTTAAAGCTTTGGATGTGAAAGGTCCTACATTCACTACCTACGTACCTACGACAAGAATTTCTTAGGCTCTGCTTTAAGGAAATAAGAACAGACTTGTTCATTGGTCTACAAATCAGGAAACATTTAAAAACCATCCGTTTGAAGCATTGCTAAGTGAGAAACAAAAGTAACACTGGAATTTTTAAAAAAGGTTTCTGGTTTTCTTGGAAGTTTCAAGCTGAAAATTTCGTAAATTTTGTAGAAAATCTGAAAATATTTATGAGCATCTGTGACGCAATATATCGCTGAAAGTGCATGTTTTGAACACATCTGAAACTCCTCCAGCAATACTGTGGTGAAGTGAGTGTCAATCATGGATAGAGATTGAATGAAAACATTTCGGTGATGGAGAATATGTACAAAATGAGATGAAAAGCTTACTAATACAAACATATAAAAGTAGATTTAAAATTTAATTTTAATTTTTCCAGAAATAATGTTGGCTATAATTGCATTGTCAAATTTAAATGTTTCCACTAAATTTTCTGCGTTACACATTCGACTGATGTATCGGTTGTTAGAGTACGAACATCTACACGTGCTTAGGTGAAATGTGAATGTGTGTGTGTGTGTGTGTGTGTGTGTGTGTGTGTGTGTGTGTGTGTTTATAGAAAAAATGGTTCGGATTTTGATTATTTGTCTTAAGGCTGTCGGGACTTTTAAAGAAATTAAAAAGTTTTTGATGCTATTAGTGTTATTGGTTTTGATATTACTAATAGAAATAATTTGTTCTCAAAATGGAACATCTTTCTTATGAATTTTTAAAAGTTTTAATAATTTAAATGATATGTTTTATAACCTGGAGGCTATTAATGAAATTTAGCCTTGGGATGTGTTAGAACAATTATATATCATAAAGATTAGGATAATTTTCCTTGAAGAATAAATGCAGGAAAATTGATAAAAACTTTATCTCAGTTTAAAATGACGAATTTTTTTAACATTTGAAAAAAAAAATTATACTCATTCTTTAGTAACTTATTTAGAGGCTACAAAATTTAATCACATCGCAAAATTTAATATTTAAAATAATTTAGAACTGTTAAAAAAATTTTTAAATAAATATTACATTACTAATTATATAAATCTTTTAAACAGCAGTGGACAAACCTTTAAAATTACCTCCAGAGTTAGGGGGGAAACCGAAAATCTGATCAAGTTAAAGGCCAACATGTCCAGATACACGGCATTTGAAGGGGTGTAAGTCAAAAGAAGTTGGGAAAATAGATAAAGGGAGTATGCTCCAGACTTTATCAATAAAGTACATGTAAAATTGAGCATAGCCGTTAAGTCTGGGGTCAGAGAGTTGGACAGAGAAAGGATGAAATTGTGTAGAAAGACCTGTCGCACGAGCCCTTCTCGATGGAGGAGATATACAAAGGAAAAGTTCTGAAGAGCAGAGTCCATTGTAATATCGATAATATAGAGAGTGATGCAACAATTCAACGGGCAGAAAGAGATTGGAGAGAATTAGTGAGAGCAGGAGAGTTGATAAGACAAAAACCCATAGACCCCACCTTTTCGAGAAGAGCTGTATAAGTGGAACCACCCCAGATGTTTGAGGCATGCTTCATACAGGGGCGAACAAAAACCCTATAAAGAGCAAGCAACTGGGGTGGAGTGAAAAAATTCTGAAGGCACTTCAGAACACTTAACTTCTTAGAAACTTGTTTAGAAAGAGAAGTAATGTGATGTTTCCAAGAAAGATCACGAGAAAAAGAAACACCGAAAATTTTAAGGAGAGATGAAGGTTTGAAAGAAAATATCATAGTTGTACAGAAGGTTGTGTCTGGTAGAGAGAAGGAGGAATTGAGATTTGGAGGCACTGAAAACGACCATGTTTTCTCTGATTCAATTTGAAATACGAGATAGATCAGAGGTTTGTTGCTCCAAGGCTACTTTCTTTGCGTCTATTAACTGCTGTTGGGAGGGGCGCCTTTCAAATTGAAAAGAATAATGAAGGGTGGAGTCATTGTCATAGTAGTGGATAGGAGGTTGAAGTAACAGAGAGAAGGTCATTAATGAAAAACAGAAAAAGTGTTGAGGGCAGGACTGATCCTTGAGGTACATCAGTATAGATAGATTTAAAGTATGAACGGTGGCCGTTTACTACAGTTCCTATAGAACGACCGGAAAGGAAATCAGAGAGAAGATCACAGAGAGAAGGATAGATTCCGAAAGAAGGAAGTTTGAAAATCAAAGCTTTGTGCCAGGCGCTATCGAATGCTTTCGATATGATCAACTTCACAGAAAAAGATTCACCGAAATGCCGAAGTGTGGAGAGCCAAGAGTGGAGAGAAAGGAAAGAAGATCACCAGTAGAGTGTTTTTTACGAAAGCCATACTGGAGACAAAATGTAAGATTATTAGAATTGAGATGCTTCTAAATCTTTCTGTTAAGGATGGGTTCGAAAACTTTAGAAAGAACGGAGATTAAATAAACAGGACGGTAGTTAGAGGGTTGAGAGGGGTCCCCCTTCTTCGCCACAGGCTGAATGAGGGCACGTATCCAGCAAATGGAGAGACAGACTAAATAGTTTACCAAGGCAAGGTACAAGTGTAGAATCACAAATTTTGAGAACCACAGGAGGGATGACCATCAGGTTCAAACGCCTTCTTAGTGTTGTTCAGTAGGAGCAGAAATGACGTCTTTAGAAAAAATTACAATTTTAGGCATGAATGAGTTGGAGGGGGGGTTGAAGGAGTATATAATATAAATATATATATATATATATATATATATATATATATATATATATATATATATATATATATATATATATATATATATATATATATATATATATATATATATATATATATATATATATATATATATATATATATATATATATATATATATATATATATATATATATATATATATATATATATATATATATATATATATATATATATATATATATATATATATATAGATATATATATTATATATATATATATATATATATATATATATATATATATATATATATATATATATATATATATATATATATATATATATATATATATATATATATATATATATATATATATATATATATATATATATATATATATATATATATATATATATATATATATATATATATATATATATATATATATATATATATATATATATATATATATATATAATTATCTCTCTTACCCATGACCATAAATTAATAAATTAATAGAAGCTATAAAAAATTTCATATTTCCTTATAGATGTTGAAAGAGAAAAATAATGGTGACGATGTGTGATTAAATAAAATGTTGTGATTTATTATCTTAAAATTATGATGCTGCTGATGATGTTAAAAGCAATAAAAAAGAAACGATAACGATAATAATTAGATAATGGTGATAATGTAATACTAACGAAAAATAAAGACTGTGATGATGATTATAAATAATTATATAAAATATGATGCATGTAAAGAAAATGATAATGATGATGTTGATGTTTATAATGATGATGAAAATGATTATGATAAAAATAATGATGATGATGATGATGATGATGATGATGATGATGATGAAAATGATGATGATAATAATTAGAATGCTGATGATAATAGTTGTAATGATAATGATGAAGGGTTGTTTTTTACGATCTCGTGAGTTCAATTTCTCAAACATTTCCAACAAATGGTACTGATAATGATGATACTCATGTTAATATTGGAAATAAGAAAGAAAATGAGTTATAAAAAATGAATGAAAAAAAGATGAAGAAGAAATGTTGATATTATTGGCAATTATAATAAAGAAAACAAAAATAGAATTTGAACTAAAGTGAAAAAGAAATATTGGAAATGAAGACTTTAATGATTACTGATGAATAAAATAATAATTTTGAAAATAAAAACGAAGATGATAATGATAAGAGAATGAAAAAATAAGAAAGAAAATATTAAAATGGCAATGTTGATGATGTTAAGAAATAATAAAGATAAATAAATACTTTTATTATTATCAACTTCGATGATGATGATGATTGGGATGATAAAAGTGAAGGGAAAGATGATGATTAAGTTAATGAAGAAAATTATTAAAAGTTTACGATGATAATAACCGTTAAGAATATGAAAAGGAAGAAAATGAAGATGATGACGATGATTGTATAGTTGATGATGATGATGATGAAGATTATGATGATGACGAAAGTGAAGAGAATGATAATGATTAACTTAATAAAGAAAATTATGAAAAGTTGATGATGACAATAACGGTGATGAATATGATAATGAAGATAAAGAAAAAGATGATCATGATTGTACAGTTGATGATGATAATGATGATGATGATGATGATAATAAAGTTGATGTTGAGAATGATGATGAAATTTATCCTTTATTATATAGAATATTTTTCAATGATCTATTAATACCTAAAATATATTTTCTTTTTTAAGTTTATTAAACTATGTTTAAGTATCAAAAGGTCTCAAGGTGATTCTCAGTGAACCT
>SEYY01023237.1:165000-185000 GCA_009176605.1 Armadillidium nasatum
ATTATTATTATTATTATTATTATTATCGTCTTTTCTATTACTATTACTATTATTATTATTATTATTGTAAATGTTGTAGATAATTCTATAATACAGGCGATATCATACAAAAACAGTAATATTGTGCTATTTTTACTAGAATTACTGCTGAAGATGGTATTTATTATTATTATTATTATTATTATTATTATTATTATTATTATTATTATTATTATTATTATTATTATTATTATTATTAGCTATTATTATAATTATTACTATTAGTATTACTTTCTATATTTATTATTATTATTATTAGTTTTAATTATTACCATAATTATTATTACTTTATCGTTACTTTTTCTTTAATTATATTACTATTACTAAAATTAGTTATAGAATAAATATTAAAATCCTGTTCCTGTTATTATTGTTTTTATTATTACTATTACTAATATGAATTTTATTACTGAAAGTTGAATAAAGATTAAATCTCAAAGATTACCAATATTTCCGAAATTCTTATCACGACTCGACATTTCTTGTTAGTATTAACATTGTTATAATCATTATTATTATTACTATATTTACTACTTTATGCATTATTATTATTATTATTATTATTATTATTATTATTATTATTATTATTATTATTATTATTATTATTATTATTATTATTATTATTATTATTATTATTATTATTATTGCTAGTTATATTATATGCATCATATTTGTATCTTTATGGTTATTAAAATAAATTGATGAACTATTTATCAACTAAACTTTAGAGCTCAATGGAAACCAATGTGTATTCACTTAGAAGACCCATTTCAGAGCAAAATTATTAATATTGTATTTAGTAGTATAGGACCTACTGAAACATTTTAAAATTGTAATTGTATTTTTCTGAATAAAATATAGAAATGAAATTATTATTATTATTATTATTATTATTATTATTATTATTATTATTATTATTATTATTATTATTATTATTATTATTATTATTTATTATTATTATTATTATTATTATTATTATTATTATTATTATTATTATTATTATTATTATTATTATTATTATTATTATTATTTTATTATTATTATTATTATTATTTATTATTTTTATTATTATTATTATTATTATTAGGTAAAAATGAAATTTCATTTTTCAAAAATTAAAAAGTTTTAAAAGATCTAAAATTGCTTCCTTAAATTTTAATTTCATATTTTACTTCATTTAAAAAAAAAATCTAACATTCATTAGTTTAGAACTAAAAAAAAATAAAAAAATCAAGAAATAAGATTTTCGAAAAAAATTTAATAAAAATAATTTAACAAAAAAAATTTATTTTAGAAAAAAAAAAATAAATAAAAAAAAAAGCTAAACATAAGAATAAAATTTGTTCAAATTTGGTTTTGTTTTTTAATATTTTAAGTTTTTTTACCTTTTTTCTTTTTTCTTTTTTTTTTTGATAAATCTTTTGTCAAGTTTTTTTAAAAAAATAAAAAATAAAAAATATTCTGGAAATTTACTTTTTATGAATAGAATAATTAATATTATTCCCAATTTTTTAATTTAATGAACTGTAACAAGGTTCTTATTCCTTTCTCTCCCCCCTTTCACCCCACACCTCCATCCCCTGATCCCCCACCCCCCTTCCACTTCCCCACCGGGCTATCACTTACATTTAATAAATCTTTCTCCGTCTGTCTGTCAAATTGTCTCTTTGAATGTCTGCATCAGTGTAACTCTTTTGTCTGCACATTTGCTCTCTCATTTGTAATAATTATTGATATTATCATTTCACTTATTATTACTATCATTTTTATTATTATTACTATTATTATTATTATCATTATTATTACTATAATTATTATTATTATTATTATTATTATTATTATTATTATTATTATTATTATTATTATTATTATTATTATTATTATTATTATTATTATTATTATTATTATTATTATTATTATTATTATTATTATTATTATTATTATTATTATTATTATTATTATTATTATTGAATTTCTTATTATCATCTTTATTATTATTTTCATATTATTTTCACTATTATTTTTATCTTTTTTATTATTAATATCCTAATATTTCAAAATTGTATATATGCGTATTAAGTATACGATGATTTGCTTGTGTGAATTTTGTAACTAAAAAGTGAATGAAGATTAAAGATTAAATAAAGATTACCAACGTTTCTGAAAACTCTTATCATGGTTTGATTTTTTATTGTTGATATTAATTTTGTTAATATCATTATTAATTTTGTTGGCTTTACCATTTTTTTTGTATTATTATTATCATTATTATTATTAAGTGTTAGATTATGTTATTGTTTTGTTTGTCATTAAATAAATTGAAATTTTATTTATCTTTAAGTTTTGGGGCTCAGTGGAAAAATATATATATATATATCCTAGTGTTGGGTCAGTTCCGGGAATCTTGACTCCGCCTTCCGGAGTGGTCCGATGAGCTTTGCTCTCTCTCTCCACCATGGCTCAGAAGCACCTCAATACTAATATGTTCCATCTAGTTCTGTATTTATGAAATTTATTGAAAAAGTTTAAATCCCCAAAGAGATCATCATCTCTTCTGAAGAAAAGGAATAAGAATGAGAATAAAATTAAAATAAAAATAACAAATAAATAAAAATATAATGCATGTGCATACACAGTATTAGTAGACTATATACTAAGATATACAAGTATATATGCATCACAAACTAAACATAAATCAAGTCAACATATATATAAAAAAAATATCTTATATATATATATATATATATATATATATATATATATATATATATATATATATATTATATATATATATATATATATATATATATATATATATATATATACTCATGCACCTACCTACATGTACGCGTGCGTGGTCATGCCGCATACTAACACACACACACACATATACTAGTTATAAAGGAGTACATATCACATACCCATTTATATACAAATCACAAAACACAAGAAACAATGTTTGAATGAACGTACAATTAGGCCTAAACAATTAGAAATAATTCATATACATTATAAGAATAAGAAAAGATGCAAAAATTCATATTTTCTTATATGGGAAAATACTTGTATGGACTTAAATTGTTTATTGTATTATTTTTTTATTTTATTTTTATTCTCAAATTTACTTCTGTCTCTCCTTCAGGACTGATGATGATCCAATGTGGGGTTCAATAGTTTTGAATAAATGTTTCATCCAATATTGTCTTTGTTTCATACAATATATATATATATATATATATATATATATATATATATATATATATATATATATATATATATATATATATATATATATATATATATATATATATATATATATATATATTTTTAGGCATTTTTTTCTCTGCCCCAATTTGAAATACGAGAAAGATCAGAGGTTAGTTGCTCCAAGGCTACCCTTCTCGAGTCTATCAACTGCTGTTGGGTGGGACGTTTTTCAAACTGGAAGGAATAATGAAGGGTGGAGTCATCAGCATAGGAGTGGATAGGAGATGAAGTGATAGAGAGAAGGTCATTAATGAAAAGTAGAAAAAGTGTAGGTGATAGGACAGAACCCTGAGGAACACCACTGTTAATAGATTTAAAGGATGAACGGTGGCCGTCTACAACAGCTGCTATAGAACGACCAGGAAAGGAAATTAGCGAGAAGATCACAGAGAGAAGGATAGATACCGAAAGAGGGAAGTTTAGAAATCAAAGCTTTGTGCCAGACTCTATCGAAGGCTTTCGATATGTCCAGCGCGACAGCAAAAGATTCACCGAAATGCCGAATAGCGGAGGACCAAGAGTCAGAGAGAAGGGAAAGAAGATCACCCGTAGAGCGTTTCTTTACGAAAGCCATACTGGCGATCAGAGATAAGATTAGAAGAATTGAGATGTTTCCAAATCTTCCTGTTAAGGATAGATTCGAAAACTTTAGAGAGAACGGAGGTCAAAGAAATAGGACGGTAGTTGGAGGGTTGAGAGGGGTCCCCCTTCTTCGGCACAGATTGAATGAGCGCACGTTTCCAGTAAGAAGGGAAGGTTGAAGTAGAGAGACAAAGACGAAATAGTTTACCGAGGCAGGGTGCAAGCTCGGAAGCACAAGTTTTGAGAACCACAGGAGGAATACCATCAGGACCGTACGCCTTCTTAGTATTAAGCTCAGAGAGAGCAGAAATAACATCTTTAGAAGAAATTCTAATTTTAGGCATAATTGAGTTAGAGGGGTTGAAGGAGGAGGAATAGCTCCGGAATCGTCTAAGGTTGAATTAGAGGCAAAAGTTTGAGCAAAGAGTTCAGCTTTAGAAGAAGGTAAAACAGCAGTTGTGCCGTCAGAAGATATTAAAGGAGGGAAAGAGGAAGAAGCAAAGTTAGAGTTGACATTTTTTGCAAAATGCCAGAAAGAACGTGAAGAAGAGGAACCAGAAAGATTATTGCATTTTCTACGTAGAAATGAGTTTTTAGTGTTACGAAGGATAGATTTTGCACGATTCCGGGATGAAATATAAGTAGCATGAGTTTCTGGAGTTTGAAGACGACGGTAATCCCTGAAGGCAGCATCCCTGCGGCGGATAGCACGAGAACAAGCAGAGTTAAACCAAGGTTTATTAGGTTTAGTGGAAGGGAAAGAATATGGAATGTACGCCTCCATGCCAGAGAGAATCACTTCAGTTATGCGTTCTGCACTCCGAGGGACCCCTCCCACGGAAAAAATAATCATTCCATGGGAAATCAAAGAAGTCCGCAAGTCCGACCAGCTTGCGGCACCGAAGTGACACAAACGTTTCCTTTCCGTAGAAGGGGGTCTTTCCTGCGGAAGACTTGAAGAGATAGAAGAGGATACAGAGATAAGAAGGTGATCGGATGAACCCAGAGGAGGAAAGAGTTTAACAGTATAAGTAGAAGGATTAGAAGTTAGGAAAAGGTCTAGAATGTTGGGTTCATCTCCAAGACGATCAGGGATACGAGTAGGGAGCTGCACCAACTGCTCAAGGTCGTTTTGGATAGCGAAAAGAAAGGCACGTTCACCAGCTGTATCATGAGAACTAGAAGAAAGCCATTGGCGGTGGTGAACATTGAAATCACCTAATATGATGATTTCAGAGAAAGAAGAAGAAGAGAGAAGAATGTGCTCTATTTTGGAGTTTAAATAGTCGAAGAATTTAGCATAGTCAGTAGAATTAGGAGATAAATAAACTGAACAAATGAATTTAGTCGTAGAATGGCAAGAGAGCCTAAGCCATAAGGTGGAAAATTCGGAAGACTCCAAATTAGAGACACGAGAACAAACGACATCGTTGCGCACGTATGCCACAACAACCGCCTTTGGCTGAAAATTGAAGATAGAGACATTAGGAGGAAACAGAATAGGGTTTGCTATCAGAACGCTCAAACATCTATATAATATATATATAATATATATATATATATATATATATATATATATATATATATATATATATATATATATATATATATATATATATATATATATATATATATATATATATATATATATATATATATATATATATATATATATATATATATATATATATATATATATATATATATATATATATATATATATATATATATATATATATATATATATCCTTTTAGGGGAGGACGTAGTGCCATTCGAAGCGATGCAAGTACCTCTCACTGAGCATAAACATATGGGTGATATGGTAGGATAAATCATTCCGTTTCACCTTCTCAGAGGGTCTCTTGTGTACCCTCGACCCATATTAGAGTGCTTGCGATCCCACTACATTCCCCCATCTTCACATGTACCCCACAAATTTACAAGCTCTCACTCTTACACTGCCATTTCGAAAGTTAATTAAAAATGGTGGAACATAAAATTGCCTCGGAGATGCTTCGAACAATGACCTTCTACCCCTCAGTCTATCATCATTTTGGAGCTGGCGGCCTCCAATGATGGGAATGGTGCTGCTAAGACTTCATTGACGGCTTGCACTGGTGCACGGTTTTCTTTTTTCATTAATATATACAACATTTGCGGTCTCTTGTCTAATTCGTCTGACTTGTGGTTTTACTTATAGGAGGATTTCCCATGGAATGATTAGTGTTTTTGTGTGAGGGTTCCCTCGGAATGTGCAGAGCGCACATGGTATGGAGTAGTACATTCCATATAATTTCCCTTCTACTTAAACCTAACAAATCTTGGTATAACTCTGCTTGTTCTTTTTCTATTCTCTTTAGGGATGCTGATTTCATGAATTATAGTCGTCTTCAAACTCCAAAAACTCTTACAATGTATATTTCTAGAAAAAATGCCAACTATAACTATGCTTCTCTACTTTCCCTCCTTTAGTATCTTCTGACGGCACAACTGCTGTTTTGACTTCTTTAAAAACTTAAACCTTTGCCTCTAATGCAACCTTCGACAATTCCGGATCTATTTCTTCTACACCAACCCCAGACAACTCATTTTGTCTACCGTTATAATTTAATCTAAAAATGTTATTTTTGTTTTTTCTGAGTTCAACATTAAAAAGGGGTACGTTCCCAATGTATCCATCCTGAGATTCTAAAAACTTGTTCTCCTGGTATAGCACCCTACATTGGTAAACTATTTCGTCTATGCCTTTCCATATCTACCTTCCCTTCTTGCTGGAAACGTGCACTTAGCAAGACTTTTCCTAAAAATGAGAATTCCTTTCAACCTTCTAACTATCGTCCTATTTCTGTAACCTCTTCTCTTTCTAAAGTTTTTCGAATCTATCCTTACGTGAAGATATGTAAACATCTTATTTCTTCTTATCTTATCTCAGATCTCTTCTCTCTGACTCTTGGTCCTCTGCTCTTCGGCATTTCGGTGAATTTTTTTTTTGTGTCGCGCAAGACATATCGAAAGCCTTCGATTGAGTCTGGCATAAATTTTGCTTTGCCTATTTTTCAATCTGTCAGTACAAACATTTTCAAAATTTGCAATTCAAATCAAAAATAACACGCACCCTAAAGGAAACTTAAAATATTTATTTTCACCATAAAAATGAGATTAAAATATTAACTTACATTGCAACAATTTCACCTCAATCTGTATAAGAATTATTATTATTATTATTATTATTATTATTATTATTATTATTATTATTATTATTATTATTATTATTATTATTATTATTATTATTATTATTATTATTATTATTATTATTATTATTATTATTTATTATTATTATTTATTATTATTATTATTATTATTATTATTATTATTATTATTATTATTATTATTATTATTATTATTATTTCGAAATAATAATTGCAAAGAGCGATAGAGTTAAAATTTTAACACTTAAAAAAAAATTAATAATTTTGATATCTTACGATCGGAGGTTTTAGAGCCGCTAAACAGTTCCGAACTTCGGAGCTTTCCGGAGCTCTAGAAAACTCCTGCTCCAAGTTCCAGAGGACTTTCTTATCTTCAGCTCCAGATCCTCATAACTAAAAGAAAAAGTGTACCAGTTCCGAACCTCGGAACCGGAACCGGAACCGGAGCCGAAGCAGGAGCTGACCCAACCCTAGTGTATCCCCCCTTGGAAACCCCCTTTTTCAGAGAACTGCACAACTATCATATTATTATCATATTATTTTATATTATTATTATATTATTATTATTATTATTATTATTATTATTATTATTATTATTATTATTATTATTATTATTATTATTATTATTATTATTATTATTATTATTATTATTATTATTATTATTATTATTATTATTATTATTATTATTATTATTATTATTATTATTATTATTATTATTATTATTATTATTATTATTATTATTATTATTATTATTATTATTATATTATTATTATTATTATTATTATTATTATTATTTATTATTATTATTATTATTATTATTATTATTATTATTATTATTATTATTATTATTTATTATTATTATTATTATTATTATTATTATTTATTATTATTATTATTATTATTATTATTATTATTATTATTATTATTATATTATTATTATTATTATTATTATTATTATTTTGTAGACGGTTGTTCAAGCTGAGTGGTTCTTCTTTCGTTCTCCTTTAGAGAGTTCACTTCGACCGTTCATTAAAAAGGACTCAACTCATTAATTTATTGAGCAACAAAATGTACAATTTTAACACAAAAAATTTAAACTACTAAAAATATGTAGATAAATTAGTGGAAGTGGTAAAATGGAGTGAATATATATATATATATATATATATAATATATATATATATATATATATATATATATATATATATATATATATAATATATATATATATATATATATATATATATATATACTATATATATATATCCTCTGGTGGGCAAAAGCCAGAGGTCTACCGATTTCCACAAGACTTGAGGAAATACCGGAAATCTGGTCGTTGATGGCCAACATGTCCCGATACACGGCGATTAAAAGTGTGCAAGTCAAAAGAAGTTGGGGAAAATAGATAAAGAGGGTATGTTCCAGACTTTACCAGTAAAGTACATTAAAGGTTGAGCATAGCGGTTAGGTCTGAGGTCGAAGAGTTGGGCAGAGAAAGGAGGAGACTGTGCAGAAAGTCGTGTCGCAAGAGCCATTGTCAATGGAGGTATGCAATGTGAGAGTTCAGAAGAGTTGTGAAAGTTGTAATAGCGATAGTATAGAGAGAGAGTGACGCAACAATTCGATGGGCAGAAAGAGATTTCAGAGAGTAAAAGCAAAAGATTTTATATTGACGAAAAGCCATAGACTCCAACTGAACATTTTTATAAAGAGCAAGCAATTGTGGTGGCGTAAAAAAATCACGAAGGAGCCTTAGAACACCCAACCTTTTAGAAGCTTGTTTAGAAAGAGAAGTAACGTGATCTTTCCAAGAAAGATTAATAGAAAATGAAACACCGAGAATATTGAGGACAGATGAAGGTTTGAGTCGAGTGTTTTCGAAGATTTCATAGTTGTGTGGAAGGTTATGTGGAGTAGAAAGATGGAGAAATTGAATTTTTGAGGCATAAGAAACTACCATGTTTTCTCTGCCCCAATTTGAAATGAAGAGAAAGATCAGAGATCATTTTACTCCAAAGTTACCTTCCTTGCTTCTATTAACTGCTGTTGGGAGTGGCGCCTTTTAAATTGAAAAGAATAATGAATGGTGGAGTCATCGGCAAAGGAGTGAATGGGTGATGAAGCAGTAGAGAGAAGGTCACTAATAAAAAGTTGAAAATGAGTTGGGGATAAGACAGATCCCTGAGAAACACCACTATTTATAGATTGAAAAGAATAACGGTGGACAAATGCTACAGTTGGTACAGAACGACCGGAAAGTAAATCAGAGAGAAAGTCACAGACAGAAGAGTTGATTCCGAAAGAGAGAAGTTTGGAAATCAAAGCTTTGTTTGACTCTATCGAAGTCTTTTGAAATGTCAAGCGCACAGAGAAAAATTCAACGAAACACAGAAGAGTGGAGAATCAACAGTCAGAAAGAAGGGAAAGAAGATCAACAGAGCCATACTAGCGATTAGAGATAAGATTAGAAGAATTGATGTGTTTCCAAATCTTCCTGTTAAGGATAGATTCGAGAAGTTTAGAAAGAACGGAGGTTAAAGTAATAGGATGATAGTTAAAAGGTGAGGTGGTTCCCCTTCTTCGGCACAGACAGAATGATCGGACGTTTCCAGCAAGAAGGGAAACCCGAAGTGGAGAGACGCGGAGGCGAAAAGTTTACCAAGGCAGAGTGTGGACGTTTCCAGCAAAAAGGGAAGGCAGAAGCTGAGAGACGGAAAATAGTTTACCTTAAGGCAGAATGTAGGCTCAAAAGAACAAGTTTTGAGAACCACAGGAGGAATACCATCAGGACTATACGCTTTGTTAGAATTAAAGCTCAGAGAGAGCAGAAATGAAATCTTTAGAATAAATTACAATATTAGGCATAAATGAGTTTGAGGGGTTGAAGGAGGAGGAATAGCTCCAGAATCATTTAAGGTAACGTTATACATACATATCAAATTTACATATCAAATGAGGAGTTATATAGATGTACTGAAAGGGCATGACGCCCATACTATGAAACTGAGTGTAAAATCTGTATGAAATGTTTGTGTAATAAATTATTACGTTTAAATGAAAAAATTAATGTACGATATAAACCAACTCTACGCAAAAATAAGATGAGTTTTATTTAAAAATATAAGTAAATATCGATACAATAATTATAATTAATAAATTATGAATAAAATTTTACAAATTTTGGAAAATTGGAGGGTGTTAACGGCCACAAAAAAAAAGCGAAATCCTTAAGCCACTAAAAAAAAGCGAAATCCTTAATTTATGCGCACAAGGTCGGAAAACTAGCTTCTGGTCCAAAATATACTGTAACTTTTGATATATATATATATATATATATATATATATATATATATATATATATATATATATATATATATATATATATATATATATATATATATATATATATATATATATATATATATATATATATATATTATATATATATATATATATATATATATATATATATATATATATATATATATATATATATATATATATATATATATATATATATATATATATATATATATATATATTTACTGTCGTTATTATTTGTGTTATTCATGTTCATGGCTTATTTTCTTATGTTTATATTTTTAAATAATATTATATCATTATATTACTATTTTAACATTATTATTATTATTATTATTATTATTATTATTATTATTATTATTATTATTATTATTATTATTATTATTATTATTATTATTAGATTTTCAAATTTTGTCTATTTTTAAGAATTTTGACGCTTAATATTATAAATGGAACTTATGGAGACGAAGGAAATGGCTTTATAATTTCTGTCATTTAAAATGCAAGTAATTTAATTCATGCTCAACATGTTAGATTTTATTTTAAAAAACAAATATTGTTGTATAAGAAAATCTGTATTATTATTATTATTATTATTATTATTATTATTATTATTATTATTATTATTAGAATATATTATCATTATTATTATTATTGTTAGTATCATTACTTATTGTTATTATTAATGCTATAGTTTTTATTATTATTATTATTCTTATTATTATTATAATTATTATTATTATTATTATTATTATTATTATTATTATTATTATTATTATTATTATTATTATTATTATTATTATTATTATTATTATTACAATATTTATCATTATTATTATTGTTAGTATTATTACTTATTGTTATTATTACTATTTTCATTGTTATTATTAATTTTATAGTTATTATTATTATTATCATTATTTTTATTATTATTTTCATCATTTCTATTATTATTATTTATTTTTTTCTAGTTTTCCTTCTTCAACACAATTTTATTTATATAAACTCAAAATATTCCATAACTGCGCATTACCCTTTCAAATTCTTTTCAATTATTTACTCATTTTACTCTTGCTCTGCTCTGAGGGACGTATTTGGCTCTCAACAAAGCTGGAAAAATGTCGGTAATGACGATTCCTATTGTTCTTATATGGTTAATTCTGCCTCTTATTTTTTGCAGATGACAATAATAATAATATTAGAAATAAAAGAACCGAATAATTCCTATTTCTAGAAAATTGGCAGAAAATGTTTATATGTTTTAAAGATAGCGAATACAAATAAATATTTCGAGAAATGACTTTAAATCTCGATCTTTGGGTAAAATTTTAGCTCAGATCGGAAGTCTTTGCAGATTACATCAATAATAATAGTAGAGATAGAAAAGAAATGAACACTCTATTGCTTACGCTGGTCATGTGGTCAATAAATTGAAAGTTCTTCTTGGGTCTGGAGAGAAGGTCCACCCATTTTTGCATAACAGGGGAAAAATCAGAGTAAGAAGAAGAAACCATGATTCTTTTATAAACTTTAAGATAAAAAATACTTAGTTTAATACTCTTAGATGTGAGACATACCATGAAAAGCTTCAAAATATGCTCCTTATAACCTTTATATATATATATATATATATAATATATATATATATATATATTATATATTATATATATATATATATATATATATATATATATATATATATATATATATATATATATATATTTAGGGATGAAGTATCGATATCGGTATCGGCAAGTATCGGCATATTTTTCCGATACCGGTATCGGTATCGGTATCGGCAAAAAATTTGTATATGGAGTAAAGTATCGGTAAGTATCGGTATGGTATCGGTAGTAGTATCGGCAAGTATCGGTATATTTTCAAGGTATCGGGTATCGACTATCGGGGAATTTTTTATCGGGTATCGTTATCGGTAAAAATTTTGGTATCGCTCATCATCCCTAATTAATTATATATATATATATATATATATATATATATATATATATATATATATATATATATATATATATATATATATATATATATATATATATATATATATATATATATATATATATATATATAATATATATATATATATATATATATATTATATATATATATATATATATATATATATATATATATATATTTATATATATATATATATATATATATATATATATATATATATATATATATATATATATATATATATATATATATATATATATATATATATATATATATATTATATATATTATATATATATATATATATATGCCTCAAATGCTCAGTTCCTTCATTTATCTACTTAAGAAGATTTAATAGTCAACTGTAGAATCTTCTTTGAAAAGACGCAACTAATCCTTTCTCGGGATTGTTCGTGAAAAAGGTCACGTTTTTTCTCTCCGTAAACAAACTTCTGAGAGTTTTAGTGTTTTTATGTGTCATTAGAATTTTATCACATCATATCAGTTGTTTGTTCAGCACAGAGGGATTATTTGTCCTTGTGAGAAGTATTCGTTTCATATTTGGTGGGGTTCCACTCATACTATTACATCCCTTCTTGAAAACGTGGGATTGAGAACTTTTCGCTATGATTACCTCTCCTTCACTTACTGACTTTTCAATCTCTTTATTAACCTAAAACGAAATCATTTCTCTTTTTATACCACAGCTATTACAGCAGACACTGCTTCAGATTCTGCTTTTCATAATTCTCTGAGTTTTAAGCTCCTCTCCTGAGTATAGCTTGTTACTCGTCAATCGAAACAATCTCATTCGGTTCTATCGAACACTCCAACTGACAGACTTATCCGTTTTGCTCAGTCATATACGCAATTCAGTGGTAAATTCTGGAACACATTCACAATAACACTTTCAAAGTCGGTGTATCGGTTTTTGTCAGTCTCGAGTCTCGATTCACTGAATTTGGATTAGAACTTTTAACTCTGTTGGATTTTGCCTTTCAAAGACCTTTCCACCAGAGAACTATATATATATATATATATATATATATATATATATATATATATATATATATATATATATATATATATATATATATATATATATATATATATATATACCTGTGCCGAAGAAGGGGGACCCCTCTCAGCCCTCTAACTATCGTCCAATTTCTTTAACCTCCGTTCTTTCTAAAGTTTTCGAATCTATCCTTAACAGGAAGGTTTGGAAACATCTCAATTCTTCTAATCTTATCTCTGATCGCCAGTATGGCTTTCGTAAGAAACGCTCTACTGGTGATCTCCTTTCCCTTCTCTCTGACTCTTGATCCTCCGCTATTCGGCATTTCGGTGAATCTTTTGCTGTTAGCTATCGAAAGCTTTCGATAGAGTCTGGCACAAAGCTTTGATTTCCAAACTTCCCTCTTTCGGAATCTATCCTTCTCTCTGTGACCTTCTCTCTGATTTCCTTTCCGGTCGTTCTATAGCCGCTGTTGTAGACGGCCACCGCTCTTCCTTTAAATCTATTAACAGTGGTGTTCCTCAAGGATCTGTCCTATCCCCAACACTTTTTCTACTATTCATTAATGATCTTCTCTCTGTTACTTCATCTCCTATCCACTCCTATGCTGATGACTCCACCCTTCATTACTCTTTTCAATTTGAAAGGTGCCCCTCTCAACAACAGTTACTAGACGCAAGGAGGGTTGCCTTGGAGCAGCTGACCTCTGATCTATCTCGTATTTCTAATTGGGGCAGAGAGAACATGGTTGTTTTCAATGCCACTAAAACTCAATTCCTCCATCTCTCCACTCGACACAATCTTCCACACAACTATGATATCTTCTTCGAAAACACTCAACTCAGACCTTCATCTGTTCTTAATATTCTCGGTGTTTCCTTTTCTCGTGATCTTTCTTGGAAAGATCACATTTCCTCTCTTTCTAAACAAGCTTCTAAGAGGTTGGGTGTTCTGAGGCGCCTTCAGTATTTCTTTACTCCACCCCAGTTGCTTGCTCTGTATAGGGGTGTTGTTCGCCCCTGTATGGAGTATGCTTCACATATCTGGGGTGGTTCCACACATACAGCTCTCCTAGAGAAGGTGGAGTCTAGGGCATTTCGTCTCATCAACTCTCCTGCTCTTACTAACTCTCTTCAATCTCTTTCTGCCCGTCGAATTGTTGCGTCACTCTCTCTTTACTATCGCTATTACAATGGACACTGCTCTTCTGAACTCTCTCGTCGCATACCTCCTCCTCTGAGAAGGGCTCGTGCGACTCGACTTTCTAAACAGTCTCATCCTTTCTCTGTCCAACTCTCTGACCCCAGGCTTAACCGCTATGCTCTGTCCTACATGTATTCTACTGGTAAAGTCTGGAACACACTTCTTTCTTCTATTTTTCCAACTTCCTATGACTTACACACCTTCAAACGTCGTGTATCGGGACATGTCGGCCTTTAGTTTGACCAGGCTTCCGTCTTTTCCCCCAACTCTGGTGGAATTTTGGTAGGCCTCTGGCCTTTGCCCACCAGAGGTGAATATAAAAAAAAAAAAAAAAAAAAAAATATATATATATATATATATATATATATATATATATATATATATATATATATATATATATATATATATATATATATATATATATATATATATATATATATATATAATTATATATATAATATAATTTATTTTATAAAATTTAAATTTAATAGTTTTATTTTATAATAAATTTAAAAAATAGTTTCAAATTGAAATAAATAACAATAAATAAATAAATAAATAAATAAAATAATTTATGATAAAAAAGATATTTAATTATAATTAACGGTGTGTCGTGCCCGTAGATTAAAGTTTATTCTTGGATTTTTAATCAGTTATAATATATATATATATATATATATATATATATATATATATATATATATATATATATATATATATATATATATATATATATATATATATATATATATATATATATATATATATATATATATATATATATATATATATATATATATATATATATATATATATATATATATATATATATTATATATATATATATATATATATATATATATATATATATATATATATATATATATATATATATATATATATATATATATATATATATATATATATATATATATATATATATATATATATATATATATATATATATATATATATATATATATATATATATATATATAGGGATGGAGTGAAGTATCGGTATCGGTATCGGTATCGGTATCGGCCTTTTCAGTATCGGTATCGGTATCGGCAAAAAATTTGTATAGGAGTAAAGTATCGGTATCGGTAGTGGTATCGGTAGTAGTATCGGCAAGTATCGGCATATTTTCAGGTATCGGGTATCGGGTATCGGCTTAGGTATCGGTAAAAATTTTGGTATCGCTCCATCCCTAATATATATATATATATATATATATATATATATATATATATATATATATATATATATATATATATATATATATATATATATATATATATATATATATATATATATATATATAATTTTAACATTGCAATAATGTTCAGAAGTTTGAAAATATAGAACACTTAGAGGAGGACAAAGAAAGCTCTCCTCCTCGGGGGTCGAAGGATTCTTTGTCTTCCCGTACAGTACGTGTTCTATATTTTCCAACTTAATTTATTGCCGTTATTGCAATGTTAAAATTATTTAAAATCTTGAGAACGAGGGAAAGAGAGGGTGAAAATCTAGAGATAATGCCTTGTTGGGAGCTCGTTCACTTGAAGTTGTTCTTCAATCCAACTTTTTTGGGTTTGAGGATAGCACAACGGTAAAGCTTCGAGTTTTTGTTGTTCTCAGTTGTAACATGCAGTGGAACATTCTCGCATTTGAAATTTACATAAAGAGACAATCTATCAGAAGTTAACCCCTTTTAATGCCTTCTCCTCTGTGAGGCGAGAGCGAGTAAATGTTAATTAAGATGATATTCGTTAACAGAAATAGCAAATAATTTTTACGGAAATATTTTTTATTGGCAAAAAAAAAATTCACTTTGATTTTATATACTGTGAAATTTATCATTAGGAATGAAGGGTAATATTTTGGTGAACTTGCAAAAAAACTGTAACTAGAATTTGTTCATATATATATATATATATATATATATATATATATATATATATATATATATATATATATATATATATATATATATATATATATATATATATATATATAATATATATATATATATATATATATATATATATATATATATATATATATATATATATATATATATATATATATATATATATATATAATATATATATATATATATATATATATATACAAGAATAATATTCTAGTCAGAGGTTTACCATATTAACAAAAAATATTAAATTTCATTCCCAATGATTAATTTCACAGTATATACAAATAAAAATAAAAAATAAAAGTGATTTTATTTGATATATATATATATATATTATATATATATATATATATATATATATATATATATATATATATATATATATATATTATATATATATATATATATATATATAATACCGATAGTAGCTTTTTTAAACATTTTTCACTAGAAAATAGCTCTCAATATTAAGTTTTAATGATTCTGACTTCGATTCTAAAGAAAAAAAATTAGTTTATTCAACAGCAAGCTATTACTTATTAATTGCGGTCTTTTATAATTATGCCAGAAAAATACCCTTAAAGGGGCAGTTTTTCAGAATAATATTTTTTTGGAGTTTTTTATATAATAATAATAATAATAATAATAATAATAATAATAATAATAATAATAATAATAATAATAATAATAATAATAATAATAATAATAATAATAATAATAATAATAATAAAAATTAACAAAAATAACCATTATTATTATTATTATTATTATTATTATTATTATTATTATTATTATTATTATTATTATTATTATTATTATTATTATTATGATATCATTATTTTACGATTATTATTATTAGCTCGTTCTAAGTTTTTTCTTTTTCTTTTCGATATAACAAACAGTTTTATAAAACAAACTCTAAACAGTAATTTTGTAATAGCCAAAGGCCACAAACTACATATATAGTTAAAAATTTATTTAACAAATTTTCTTCCTTTTTTTTTTACTTTTTTATTCTGAAAAAAAAAAATAATATTTATTTTTAGATATCAATTTTTATGTTTTTTTTTTTATTTCTATTTTTGTTTATTTTTTTTTCTTTATTTGTAAGAAAAAAAAATATTTTATTTCAATTTGGAATTTTGAGATTCCTCAGAAAATAAAAATTAAATTATAGGTCTTGAATCTATTACATGATTTACGATGCGTTAAAATAGTGTTCATTTTATGCTTATAAAATTCAATAAAAAAAATCGAATTTCCTTCTCCGACTCTCTAACAATGACAACAAAAAAAGTTAGTGTATTAAAATATCCTACTACTACTACTACTACTACTACTACTACTACTAATATTAATAAAAGTAATAATATATTATTGTTATTATTATTATTACTTATAATATTATTAGACAACGAAAAAGCTAGTGTATTAAAATATGCTACTAATATTATTAATAATAATACTTGCAATAACAATAATAATAATATATTATTATTATTACTAATAATAATATTTTTATTTTTATTATTATTATTATTATTATTATTATTATTATTATTATTATTATTATTATTATTATTATTATTATTATTATTATTATTATTATTATTATTATTATTATTATTATTATTATTATTATTATTATTATTATTACCATCTTTATGATTATTTTAAAGTGGTGGATATTGGATCTTGGTAAATTTTGGAAAGGTTTTTGGTCTTGTTTTTTTGCAAAAAATTTCTTCTCTTCGAACGTGACAAATAATTATGAATGGTAAAGTTTGAGAGGAAAGATTTTTGGGAAGAGAAGCCCCCCACCTCCCCCAAACCTCACTCTTATCCAAGAAGGTCATGTCTTCCAAATGGTAATTTGTAAGCCCTTGGACACCCTCGAATTTTGTTGGGGCTACGCAAGTGAATACCCTTCAGGCAGGAGGGACATTGACTTTTCTAATACGATCACTCATCACTTCCTCACTTTCTTCTCATGTCATGAAGTGCAGTTCAAAATTTCTTTCTTTCTTTTTTTTCGCGGCTTCATTTCGTCTTGGGTTTTTTTTTTATTTATAGATTTATTTCTCTTTTTTTCCTTTTTCTTTTTAGTATATATTTTTAAACGTAATTATTCTCTTTTTACCTTTCAGTTAAATTTTTAACCTTTATGTACATTATTATTATTATTATTATGATTATTATTATTATTATTATTATTATTATTATTATTATTATTATTATTATTATTATTATTATTATTATTATTATTATTATTATTATTATTATTATTATTATTATTATTATTATTATTATTATTATTATTATTATTATTATTATTATTATTATCATCATTGTCGAAGCATGTATATTAAATAAATAAAACAGATTTTAAATTTTTTACATCATCTTTTTTGTGAATTATAATAGTGAGAAAATTGTATTTTTGGGCAAAGATTTTATTTTCCGAGATGAGGAATTAGAAAGGATTGTTTTCTCAAAATGTAAGAATAAGAATAAATTTAATAATTGTAAAGTGCTAATAATAATAAAAAAAAATAATAAAGTAAAAAAGTGCAAACAATAATAGTAATAATAATAATAATAATAATAATAATAATAATAATAATAATAATAATAATAATAATAATAATAATAATTATGATAATAATAATAATTTTAATATTAATGAAAATAATTTGAATAATAATAAAAATAATGAATAATTATTTAAACTGTAATAACAATAGCAATGATGATAATAAAACTTTAATAAAAGGTAATAAAAATACTACTGTTAACTTAATAAATAACAATAATAATAATTAAAATAACAACTAAATAATAATTTGAGTAATAATAATATTTAATAACGATAATATTAATAATAATAACATCACGATAATAATAATATTAATAATAATAGTAATGAATAACTATAATAAGAGTGATTACAATAATATATAATGAGAATTATGAAAGTCAAAATAATAATAGAAATGATATTAATAATAATAATGATAATAAATAAAATAAAAGTAACTATAAAATTATTATTAACCATAAAATTATAACTGTTTTCCATATTTGCATTGAAATTATATAAAATAATTATCTGGTGCCATATTTGCCTTTGCTTTTTTTCATCTTAAAAGAAAATAAATAAATAAATAAATAAAAATAAAAATAAGAAGAGGGAAAATATTAAAACAAATAATTAGGAAGGCACAACATTCGCCCCCTACCTCCAACGTAAAAAAAAAAAGAACCGTTTTAAGACAAAAAAATTATTAATAAATATTTGAAAGTATTTAATCAGTATGAGTTAATTTATTCAGCTAATTAACAAACAACATGAATAATTAAAGGAAAATTAAATTCTTTTCAATAATATTTAAACTATAATGCAAATAAATGATAATTATAATAATAATAATAATAATAATAATAATAATA
>SEYY01023237.1:197500-202500 GCA_009176605.1 Armadillidium nasatum
TTCCCTCTCGCCTTGATCTCTCCTATTCCATTCTTGATGAACTAGATAGAATTTCCCCTTGGGGTTGTCTCAACCTTGTGAAATTCAACTCTTTAAAAACTCAACTTCTTGAAATCTTCCTCTCAAAGATACATCCTAATATTTCTATTTCTTTCAATGGTTCTCCCGTCTCTCCTGTTGACAATATAAACATCCTTGGCCTTCACATAAATAAAAACATGTCTTGGAAATCTCACATCACAACGGTTGCTAATGCAGCCTCCAAGAAGATGGGAGTTTTGTTTAGGCTTCAAGAATTTTTCCTTCCCATTTACTCCAATTGAACAAGGGCCTTATCCTCCTTTGTATGGAGTACTGCTTTAATATTTGGGGTGGCTCAGGTTTCACCCGTATTTTGAAAAGGGTCGAGTCATAAGCTAGAAAACTTATAAACTGTTCCGCTTTTTCCAATTCACTTGACCCTTTATCTTTCTTTGCGACGTGATGTAGGTGCTCTGTCACTTTTCCATATGTACTGCAACGGCAGATGCTAGAGGGAAATAACAACTCGTATACCTCCACCTTCACGGCGTCCTCGTTCATTGTCTGCACGTGAATTTTGTGTGGACATAGGCAACTGCAGTATTGTCCGCTGTGTTGCCTCCTTCTTTCTAGCCACCTCTGTTTAGTGGAATTCTTTTCAATCTTCTGTGTTTCCTACTGCTTTTAATCTCAACTACTTTAAAACCTACAGCTGTACTCACCTGGGAAATTTACGTTAGGTGAGAATTGTGCTTTTTATAAATTTTATTTTATAACTTTAATTTCCCCTCTTTATTTTATGACCTCGAAGTTGAATTGGTATAGCTTTTCTAAGAAGTCAATACGTGAAATTTACGTAAAAAGTTGCAAGAGATTTTCCCAATTAGTTATGATTTTATTTCATAATCTAAATAATGAGAAGGGAGTTTGAATATGACAGTCAGCCAATGACAAATTTTTTTTTTCATTATTTGGACGGAAAAAATTTCTTTAGTCTAAAAATGCGAGAAGAACTCAGGTTCAACATGTGAAGATATTTTTCTTTCGTCTAAAACGATCTGGAAAAAAATAAATTTCCACTTAAAAGTTTGACGAAATTATTGGTGGAATATTTGTTCTAACATTTAAGTTGAATTTCTTAACCAAAAAAATATGTTCGTTCAAAGAAACAGATTTCTTCAACTTCACTTGGACAGCCACATTTCTCCACATCGAAATAAATTTTGATTCTGTATATATATATATATATATATATAATATATATATATATATATATATATATATATATATATATATATATATATATATATATATATATATATATATATATATATATATATATATATGGGGGAGGGAAGTAGCTCTCCCGAGGAGATGAGATTACAACCATTGGGTATATGGGATGTTAAGGGTACTTCCCATCTCATCCCGTGCGCAATGGTTTGCTCCATCTCGCGCTCATCTACACCTTCTTCTACACGGAGTAGGCTCTCCTTCACACACATAAAACACTAATACAGACACACACCCTTTTTAAAAAAAAATATATAAAAATAATAATTAAATAAATAATGTCGTCGACAACAGTACAATCGGAGAAGCCCCGGGGGACGGCTTTCAAAAATAGCCCCTCATCCATCCCTTACCCTGTCACCAATTGGGAGTTGGTGGCCTCCGGTGATGGGGTTGGTGTCACCAAGACTCTGCAGCCGGCTTGTCCTGATGCACGGTCTATTTTTTTCATTAATTTCTGCAACATTAGTGGTCTACACTCCAATTTCCACTTTGTTAAACATCACCTCTCTTCTTCTAGACCTCACCTCTTATTCTTGACCGAAACTCACATGTTTGACCTTTCTGATAGCAAACCCTATTCTGTTTCCTCCTATTGTCTCTATCGTCAATTTTCAGCCAAAAGCGGTTGTTGTGCAAAAGTGCGTAATGACGTCGTTTGTTCTCGTGTCTCTATCTTGGAGTCTTCCGAATTTTCCACCTTATGGCTTAGGCTCTCTTGCCATTCTACGACTAAATTCATTTGTTCTGTTTATTTATCTTCTAATTCTACTGACTATCCTAAATTCTTCTGCTATTTAAATTCCAAATTGGAGCCCATTCTCTCTCATCTCCTTTCTCTGAAATCATCATAGTAGGCGATTTCAATGTTCACTGCCGTCAATGGCTTTCTTCTAGTTCTCATGATGGAGCTGGTGAACGTGCCTCACATTTCGCTATCCAAAACGACATTGAGCAGTTAGTGCAGCTCCCTACTCGCATCCCTGATCGTCTTGGAGATGAACTCAACATTTTAGACCTTTTTCTAACTTCTAATCCTTCTCCTTATACTGTTAAACTCTTTCCTCCTCTGGGTTACCCCGATCATCTTCTTATCTCTGTATCCTCTTCTATCTCTTCAAGAATTCCGCAGGAAAGGCCCTCCTTTTGTTGAAAGGAAACATTTGTGGCATTTCGGTGGTACAGGCTGGTCGGACTTGAGGTTGTACTTCTTTGATTTCTCGTAGAAGGGGAGTGTGCAGAGAGCATTATCGAGGTGATTCTCTCTGGCATGGAGGTGTACATTTCATTTTCTTTCCCTTCTACTAAACTTTACAAACCTTGGTTTAACACTGATTGTTCTCGCGCTATCCGCCGCAGCAGGGACGTTTCCTTCAGGGATTACCATCATCTTCAAACTCCAGAAACTTACGCTACTTATATTTCATCCCGGAATCGTGCAAAATCTATCCTTCGTAACACTAAAAACTCTTTTCTCGGTAGAAGATGCAATAATCTTTCTGGCTCCTCTTCCTCTCGCCCTTTCTGTCATTTTTCAAAAAATGTCAACTCTAACTTTGCTTCTCCCTCTTTCCCTCATTTAGCATCTTCCGACAGCACAACTGCTGCTTTACCTTCTTCTAAAACTGAGCTCTTCGCTCAACTTTTGCCTCTAATCTAATCTTAGACGATTCCGGGTCTATACCTCCTCCTTCAACCCCCTCAAACTCATATATGCCTAAAATTGTAATTTCTTCTAAGACGTCATATCTGCTTTCTCTGAGCTTAACACTAAGAAGGCGTATGGTCCCGATGGTATCCCTCCTGTGGTTCTCAAAACTTGTGCTTCCGAGCTTGCACCATGCCATGGTAAACTATTTCGTCTTTGTCTCTCTACTTCAACCTTCCCTTCTTGCTGTAAACGTGCGCTCATTCAACCTGTGCCGAAGAAGGGGGGCCGTTCTCAACCTTCCAACTACCGTCCCATTTCTTTCACCTCCGTTCTCTCTAAAGTTTTCGAATTTATCCTTAACAGGAAGATTTGGAAACATCTCAATTCTTCTAATCTTATTTCTGATCCTCAGTATGGCTTTCGTAAGAAATGCTCTACTGGTGATCTTCTTTCCCTTCTCTCTGACTCTCTCTCCGCTATTTTGCATTTCGGCAAATTCTTTGCTGTCACACTGGACATATCAAAAACTTTCGATAGAATATGGCATAAAGCTTTGATTTCCAAACTTCCCTCTTTCGGTATCTATCTTTCTCTCTAATTTCCTTTCAGGTCGTTATACAGCAGCTATTGTAGAAGGCCACTGTTCTTCCTTTAAATATATTATTAGTGGTGTTCCTTATAGTTCTGTCCTATCCCCAACACTTTTCTTGCTTTTCATTAATGGCCTTCTCTCTGTTACCTCATCTCCTATCCACTCCTATGCTGATGACTCCACCCTTCATTGCACCTTCTAGTTTGAAAGACGTCCCTCCCAACAGCAGTTGATACACTCGAGAAGAGTAGCCTTGGAACAACTAACCTCTGATCTTTCACGTATTTCTAATTGGGGCAGAGAAAGCATGGTTGTTTTCAATGTCTCAAAAACTCAGTTCCTCCATCTCTCCACTTGACACAATCTTCCACACAACTCAAACCTTCATCTGTTCTTAATATTCTCGGAGTATTCTTTTCTCGTGATCTTTCTTGGAAAGATCACATTACTTCTCTTTCTAAACAAGCTTCTAAGAGGTTGGGTGATCTGAGGTGCCTTCAGAATTACTTCACATCACTCCAGTTGCTTTCTCTGTATAGGGGTGTTGTTCGCCCATGTATGGAGTATGCTTCACATATCTGGGGTAGTTCAGCTCATACAGCTCTCATCAACTCTCCTGCTCTTACTAACTCTTCCAATCTCTCTTCCTTTACTATCGCTATTACAACGGACACTTCTCTCCTAAACTCTCTCGCCGCAAACCTTCTCCACTGTGAAGAGCTCGTGCGACACGCCTTTCTACACATTCTCATCATTTCTCTGTCCAACTCTTCTATCCCAGCGTTAAGCGCTATGCTCAATCTTACAAATACTCTACTGGTAAAGTCTGGAACACACTCCCTTTATCTTTTTTCCCAACTTCCTTTGACTTGCATACTTCAAACGCCGTGTATAGAGATATGTCGGCATCCTTCGATCAAGTTAGGAGATTTTCCAACTCTGGTGGAATTTAGTAGGACTCCAGCCTTTGCCCACCGGAGGAGACATTAAAATATATATATATATATATATATATATATATATATATATATATATATATATATATATATATATATATATATATAATAATAATAATAATAATAATCTTCATCCCCCAGGAAGGACTATCGTCCTGTCAGTTGGATCTTTCGAGGAAGATCCTAGAGTTTCACGGGCCCACGGCGGTACCGCTGGCTGGGCCAGGCCTATCGCGGATGCCGGAGATTATTCCCATCAGTGGCAAGGGCACTCCACTGATGTACTCGTTTAACGACTGAGTCATTCGGAGCTAAGCGCAAGGAGAAAACAGCTCACATTTCTCGCTCCGGCCAGGCCTCGAACCCTGGACCTCTCGTTTGCATAACGAGTGCTCGATCGACTATATATATATATATATATATATATATATATATATATATATATATATATATATATATATATATATATATATATATATATATATAT
>SEYY01023237.1:205000-217500 GCA_009176605.1 Armadillidium nasatum
TGTGTTTATGAAAAATTGATTATGAGATTAGAAGCTTATTATTAAGGTAAGTAATATTGACCAAATATTGCTCAAAATATGTTTGAACAAAGTATATGCAAATTTATAACTCGAGGCTATCAGAAACTTTGTAATTCTTAGGAATCCTTCCATTGAGTTTGCGTTCACCGATAAAGGAGGCCTAATTGAGTAAATTTAATAATAATATAAACACTATTATCCTTTTTTTTGTGTTAAAAAACTTGTTGATAAAACATGATTTGTTTTGATGTTTATCGTATCAATTTATATCGGATAAGAAGAGTTGAAAACCATGACTAATTTAAAATCTATTCTGTAAATTTTTATCTACAATATCAAAAATAAAATTTTTATTTACAAAATTATCAATCATTAAATTTTGCCGAGAGATGAAGGCCATGTCTATATACATAACAAGGAAATTATACTCCTATTTCTTAGTGCAAATAGATCCGTTTGATTTAAGCGATTGATATATTCATAGATATTATCTTGGGATTTTTATTAGACTCATAAATGCATGCGATACACTAGCGGGACATGAGTTCGCACTACAACGAATGATCGCACTACAACGAATGTTCGCACTGCAACGAACATTGAGATCACACAGAACTCTCCTTCGCAACAACATGTCGTCCTATTACATTAGTTTTATGAGGTTTCACTGATGATGAATTAAAAGCGCATGTTCTACTTAGACACACGGTACATTAGCAACATTTGCTGAAGGAAACTCGTTCTGAGTTTCAGAAATGGCAAAGAATAAATTTTTTTTACATATAAACTAAATTTTATTGCTCCTCAAATTTAAAAACAAATTCCATTTTGTATACGCTTTAATTATAATTAACATTTAAATTGTATGTGTTATTTTATGCGTTATTAAGAAAACAACCACTGGAATACGAAGAGGAACTAAAACGTTTGCGACATTTCCTCACTATTTTCCTTTTAAATTATTTCCATTTTTATTAATCTTGTTATGACGTCATAAGAACAAAATGGAAGAAGATGACTCATAGAGACACAAAATGGAGGATTAAAATTATTTATTTAAAATAATTTTGACCATCCTCCATTTGTATTCCAGGCTTAACCAGACAATCGGACGTGTATCAGTCTTTAATAGCAAAGATGTAAGAAGATCTCTACAAAATTAAATAAAGGTTTAAAAAGTTTTTTTTAAAAGGTCGGGTGTGTGTATGTATGTATGTATGTATGTGTGTGTGTGTGTATGTGTGTGTGTGTGTGGGTGGGTGGGTGTGGGTGTGTGTGTGTTTAGGTGTTTAAGTTTTAGGATGCGTTAAACGTCTTTAATTTATGTTTTGTAAGAAAATTTTTAGCATTAAAACATTTATATATATATATATATATATATATATATATATATATATATATATATATATATATATATATATATATATATATATATATATATATATATATATATATATATATATATATATATATATATATATATATATATATATATACGTAAATTAAAGTAAATTTTTAATTTTAAGACTTTATTTAATTGAAATGTAAAATAGCTTTTTTTTTTTTTTCTTTTTCTTTTTTTTTTCAGGAGAAATTTTGTATTTATTTTAGAATTTATTTGAAAAAGACGCTCTTGCAACTTGTTAATTAAAAATGAACATTAAGTGAATTATTATTATTATTATTATTATTATTATTATTATTATTATTATTATTATTATTATTATTATTATTATATATTATTATTATTATTAACAATTTTCCTTAATTTTATTATTTTATATATATATATATATATATATATATATATATATATATATATATATATATATATATATATATATATATATATATATATATATATATATATATATATATATATATATATATATATATATATATATATATATATATATATATATATATATATATATATATATATATATATATATATATATATATATATATATATATATATATATATATATATATATATATATATATATATATATATATATATATATATATATATATATATATATATATATATATATATATATATATATATATATATATATATATATATATATATATATATATTATATATATATATATATATATATATATATATATATATATATATATATATATATATATATATATATATATATATATATATATATATATATATATATATATATATATATATATATATCTGCATGAGGGATCAAACCCTGGACCTTCACTTGACCTATCAATCTGTTGCTTAAATTACATTAATCCCTAAATTCGCCATGTGAAGAAATCAGATTTGAATAAAAAGTTAAAAAAAAGGTTTAAATTATTTTTAATTTTAATGTAAAATATTAAAAAAATATTTCTTCTAAGATGCGAGTCATAATTTTCTACTTTTTAGTTTCGATTGATTCATTTTACGCATTATTAAGAATAAAAGAAACAAAATCATTGAAACAAAATCGAACAGAAAGATAAAGACGAGGAACAACGTTGTTCGATGATCAAAGGTTCGAACTTTAAAAACTCTTTCAATATAGTTTTTTTTTTTTTTTTTTTTTTTTTTTTTTAAATTCAGAAATTTTATGATTGTCGGAAATAACGCTCATGAAATTTATAGCTTTATTTAGGTGAAAAATGTATTATTTATAATAATAATAATAATAATAATAATAATAATAATAATAATAATAATAATAATAATAATAATAATAGTAATAATAATGTGATGTTTCTTTTTTATCGCAACAGAGAGAAAATGCTATGTAAGTTCTTCACATCAGACGAAATATTTGTTTATTGTAAAGATGTTGATCGACTACTTCTGGAAATGGGATTAACAAGATATATATCTGATGGATGGACACTATTTATTCACAGTTCTAAAAGAAGTTTGAAATGCATTTTACTACATAATGGGAACAAATTTGAATCGATTTCTATAGGTTACTCAGTATCCCTTAAAGAGGAGTATGGAAACAAAGGTTATCCTTGAAAAAAATGAAATAAAAAAGATATTAATGTATTTTAATTTGAAAATGATGAACTTTTTCTTAGGTTAACAAAGCGAATACACGAAATAACTCTGCTACTGAGTTAGTAGGACAAAGGAAAAGCATTAAACTAAGGACGTATGACCATTAAGAGTCAGCTTAACACCAGGACAACAGAACATCATTAATGAGCTATTAGTTGATTCCTGGTAAAATTATTCTGCCACCACATCATATCAAGCTTGGAGTAATGAAACAATTTGTGAAAATTCATGATCACACAGGACAAAGTTTCAACTATATATGATTAGCTTCTCCGGCTCTTAGTGCAGAAAATGAAAAAAAGCAATAATATTCGATGGACCACAAATTAGAATGTTAATATGTGATTCACAATTTGTTACATCATTGTCTCCTCTTAAGTTAAGAGCCATGAAAGCATTTGGAAATGTTGTGAAAAACTCTCAGGGAAAAAAGAAAGTCGCACAATTATAAGAACATAGTGAAAGAGCTCTTGTCTAGTTTTCAGTTAATGGGATGCAAAATGAGCATTAAATTGCATTCCTTGCATAACCAACTGGAAAAGATCCAAGAAAATCTGGGCAAAATCAGTGAAGAGCAAGATGAGAGTCTTCATCAGAACAACAGAGTAATGGAAGAACGATATCAAGGCAGGTGTGGACCGAAATATGATGGTTGACTACTGCTACATATATACTGCTACAGATGTTCCTTATGCTGCACACATATGATTATCTTTGTGGAAAACATTTACCTCTTAAGGCATTTCACTTAATGCTATGGGCATTTTGTATTTTTAATAAGAAACAATTAGCCTGTATTGTTCGGATTAACTATTGTTATACAGAATTGTTTTGTGATTTATAAAATAAGTAAACAACTATATTCAATAAATGTTAAATATCATTTTTGACTCTTACATATTCCATAACATCACTTCCGTTACTTTCACACTACTTTGAATTATGTAACAGATTTTGAAAATTTCAGCATATATGAAAGGTATCATATCTCACGAATGCGATGTGATACTCACAAAGAGATAAAAGTTTTGGAGTCACCACCACAAAATTAGCCAAAATCTCGAGTCGGAAAAATCATGTTAACCAATGTTATATATTGTAAATATTTTTATACATTAAACGTTGTATTCGAAGTCTTAACCTAATCTATTTCGTTAAAAACGGTAATAATAATAGTAAAAATAATAATAATAATAATAATAATAATAATAATAATAATAATAATAATAATAATAATAATAATAATAATAATAATAATAATAATAATAAATAATAATAATAATAATAATAATAATAATAATAATAATAATAATAATAATAAATAATAATAATAATAATAATAATAATGATAATGATGATGATAATAATAATAATAATAATAATAATAATAATAATAATAATAATTTAATAATAATAATAATAATAATATAATAATAATAATAATAATCGGATCTCCTTTAAAAGATTTTTTTTTAGCCTTTTTGTTTTTACCTTTAAAATTAGAAATTTGTTTATTTTATGATAAGGGTCTCCCTTCCCCCGAAGCTCTCCTGTCCCCCAATCCTCATCTACTATTTTCTCACTTTCAAAAAGATGAAATTCATTTTTAATTAAGTCACCCCTTCACAAATAAAGTACGCTTTCTTTGATTTCATTCAACGGTTTCATATATATATATATATATATATAATATATATATATATATATATATATATATATATATATATATATATATATATATATATATATATATATATATATATATATATATATATATATATATATATATATATATATATATATATATATATATAATATATATATATATATATATATTTTTTTTTTTTTTTTTGTCTCCTCCGGTGGGCAAAGGCCAGAGGCCTACCAAATTCCACCGGAGTTGGGAAAGATCTATTATCATGGTCGAATGGTGGCCGACGTGTCCAGACACACGGCGTTTGAAAGTATGCAAGTCAAAGGAAGTTGGGAAAACAGATGAAGGGAGTGTGTTCCAGACTTTACCAGTAGAGTATATGTAAGACTGAGCATAGCGGTTAAGTCTGGGGTCGGAGAGTTGGACAGAGAAAGGATGAGAATGTGTAGAAAGGCGTGTCGCACGAGCTCTTCTCAATGGAGGAGGTATGCAACGAGAGAGTTCAGAAGAGCAGTGTCCGTTGTAATAGCGATAGTAAAGAGAGAGAGTGACGCAACAATTCGACGGGCAGAAAGAGATTGAAGAGAGTTAGTAAGAGCAGGAGAGTTGATGAGACGAAATGCCCTTGACTCCACCTTCTCTAAGAGAGCTGTATGTGTGGAACCACCCCAGATGTGCGAAGCATACTCCATACAGGGACGAACAACACCCCTATACAGAGCAAGCAACTGGGGTGGCGTGAAGTAATTCTGAAGGCGCCTCAGAACACCCAACCTCTTAGAAGCTTGTTTAGAAAGAGAAGTAATGTGATCTTTCCAAGAAAGATCACGAGAAAAAGAAACACCAAGAATATTAAGGACAGATGAAGGCATGAGTTGTGTGTTTTCAAAGAAGATATCATAGTTGTGTGGAAGATTGTGTCGAGTGGAGAGATGGAGGAACTGAGTTTTTGAGGCATTGAAAACAACCATGTTTTCTCTGCCCCAATTTGAAATACGAGAAAGATCAGAGGTTAGTTGCTCCAAGGCTACCCTTCTCGAGTCTATCAACTGCTGTTGGGTGGGACGTTTTTCAAAATGGAAGGAATAATGAAGGGTGGAGTCATCAGCATAGGAGTGGATAGGAGATGAGGTGATAGAGAGAAGGTCATTAATGAAGAGTAGAAAAAGTGTTGGTGATAGTACAGAACCCTGAGGAACACCACTGTTAATAGATTTAAAGGATGAACGGTGGCCGTCTACAACAGCTGCTATAGAACGACCAGAAAGGAAATTAGCGAGAAGATCACAGAGAGAAGGATAGATACCGAAAGAGGGAAGTTTAGAAATCAAAGCTTTGTGCCAGACTCTATCGAAGGCTTTCGATATGTCCAGCGCGACAGCAAAAGATTCACCGAAATGCCGAATAGCGGAGGACCAAGAGTTCAGAGAGAAGGGAAAGAAGATCACCTGTAGAGCGTTTCTTACGAAAGCCATACTGGCGATCAGAGATAAGATTAGAAGAATTGAGATGTTTCCAAATCTTCCTGTTAAGGATAGATTCGAAAACTTTAGAGAGAACGGAGGTCAAAGAAATAGGACGGTAGTTGGAGGGTTGAGAGGGGTCCCCCTTCTTCGGCACAGGTTGAATGAGCGCACGTTTCCAGCAAGAAGGGAAGGTAGAAGTAGAGAGACAAAGACGAAATAGTTTACCGAGGCAGGGTGCAAGCTCGGAAGCACAAGTTTTGAGAACCACAGGAGGAATACCATCGGGACCGTACGCCTTCTTAGTATTAAGCTCAGAGAGAGCAGAAATGACATCTTTAGAAGAAATTCTAATTTTAGGCATAATTGAGTTAGAGGGGGTTGAAGGAGGAGGAATAGCTCCGGAATCGTCTAAGGTTGAATTAGAAGCAAAAGTTTGAGCAAAGAGTTCAGCTTTAGAAGAAGGTAAAACAGCAGTTGTGCCGTCGGAAGATATTAAAGGAGGGAAAGTGGAAGAAGCAAAGTTAGAGTTGACATTTTTTGCAAAATGCCAGAAAGAACGTGAAGAAGAGGAACCAGAAAGATTATATATATATATATATATATATATATATATATATATATATATATATATATTATATATATATATATATATATATATATATATATATATATATATATATATATAACATGAATTGTATTTTTAAACTTGTACACTTCACTTCCTATTTGATAAAATTATTTTCCAAATTAAACTTCCTATTTTTATGAGCAACTTATTTTAATAGAATTCATACTTCACTTAAAATAACTTCAAGTTCTTCTTATATATATATATATATATATATATATATATATATATATATATATATATATATATATATATATATATATATATATATATATATATATATATATATATATATATATATATATATATATATATATATATATATATATATATATATATATATATATATATATATATATATATATATATATATATATATATATATATATATATATATATATATATATATATATATATATACATATATATATATATATATATATATATATATATATATATATATATATATATATATATATATATATATATATATATATATTATATATATATATATATAATATATATATATATATATATATATATATATATATATATATATATATATATATATATATATATATATATATATATATATATATATATATATATATATATATATAAATCGAAGTTTTCCTGATCTCCTCTTTGGATACACAATTTAAGCATTTCTGATTTTGCTAAAAACAAAGAATGATGTTGGGAACGTCACATCATTAATATCAGAATGGGTTTCAGGACAACTTCTAAAAAAAGTTGAGAAATCTCTTCAGTTTAAGAGACTTTGTTCGTTTTTCATAATCACTCCAATTTTATTTGGACAACTGTTCTCACATCTTAGAGTTCCGGTCGTCTTTTGAGTCAAATCTAAAGCTAAAGGAAAAAAATGCTTTTCCATACTTTTTTTCCTTGACTCTTTATCTTTAGGAAGCGACGTTGGTATTCTATCACTTTTCAACATTTTCGATAACAGCAGATGTTCAAATGGAATCAACACTCACATTTTTTTACCTTTGAGTCTCTCTTACCTCATGAGGGTTGTCGTTTCTTCATGCTTGTATAGTATGTAGATCATTAACTTCAGACTTATTCTTTGTAGTACTTACGTTTTCTAGTTTTTTCTGTTCTGTGGAATTCCCTTTCTATATTTCATGCAGAAATTAGTCTCCCTCATTTTAAACTTTACTTCTGCAATTACCTCAAAGGTTTGATTATATATATATATATATATATATATATATATATATATATATATATATATATATATATATATATATATATATATATATATATATATATATATATATATATATATATATATATATATATATATATATATATATATATATATATATATATATATATATATATATATATATATATATATATATATATATATATATATATATATATATATATATATATATATATATTATATATAATATATAATTATTTATTTCACCACTGGTGGGCAAAGGCCTACTAAAATTTCCAGCAGAGTTATGGAATCTGATCAAGTTAAAGGCCGAAATGTCCCTATACACGACGCTTGAAGGTGTACAAGTCAAAAGAAGATAATGGAAGTGTGTTCCAGACTTTACTAGTAGAGTACATGTAGGATAGAGCATACCTGTTAAGTCTGGGCTCAGAGAGGTGAACAGAGAAAGGATGAAACTGTGTTGAAAGGCGTGTCGCACGAGCCCTCTTAGTGAAGGAGCTTTGCGACGAGAGAGTTGAAGAAGAACAGTGTCCATTGTAACATTGTAATAGCGGTATCATAGAGAGAGTGACTCAACAATTCGACAGCTAGAAGGAGACTGGAGAGAATTAGTGAATGGGAGAGAGTTTTAAAAGATAAAAAGCCCTAGACTCCATATTTTTAAGGAGAGTAGTATGTGTTGAAGCACCCCAAATGTGTGAGGCGTATTCCATACAGAGTGAACAACACCTCTATAAAAAGCAAGCAACTAGGGTGGAGTGAAAAAATTCTGAAGGCACCTGAGAACACCTAACCTCTTAGAAGCTTGTTTAGAAATAGAAGTAATATGATATTTTCAAGAAAGTTTACGAGAAAGCGAAGCACCGAGAATGTTAAGGAGAGATGAAGGTTTGAGTTTGTATTTTTGAAGAAAATGTCATAAATGTGTAGAAGGTTGTTTCGAGTAGAGAGATTTTAAAAAATTAAGATTTTCAAAAATAGTTCACGGTTTACTGTGTCCAATTCGAATTTAATCAGTAATTTACCGAGTTATAATCTTTCTATACATGAGACGACTGTATTAGGTTATGGAAATGTCATTTGGTTTTACGGATGATAATAATGTTCCTGAATTTTTGAAAAATTTTAATAAGTTTTAATGGAGGTCTAATTTTCAGATACGGATATTGAATGTTTGAAGGGCTTCCTCCTTTTCCAATTAGTAAGAGAAAGTGATTCTAGGCTTCCCAAGAGTTTGCATTTGTCTCTGAATAAACTGAAAATCATTGACAATCTCATTGTAAGTAAGTCAGAAAAAGGAAACACAATAAGTCATAATGAATAAAACATGATTATATAGAAAAAATTAATAGGTCACTTAATGATATAAGCACCTTTCTTGAATTAAATTATAACCCTCTTGAAAAAGTCTCAAACTATTTTTAACAATAATGAAAAAGTTATCCGGATAAGATAAGATATCGGGATCAGGATAAGATATCTTTTTCAAAGATATTTCGTATGATTATCCTGAAAAAGTTAATCTTTTTAATTTATTAAGTCTTTTTTGCCAAAATTATCTTATTTTTACGGCTTATCGAAGTTACAGAAACAAGAAACTCCTTTAAGACCTTTTGTTTCTAATATAGAATGTCTCACTTATAAGTTGTCTGCCTGAATGGCTAATGAAATGTTATTATTGGTGGGGATACTTCATGTTGTCATTTAATTTTAAAATAAATTTCTGTCCAGTCAGTACCATGCACGTTAAAAAAGATTTTAAAACCTATCCTGAAAGAAAAAAATGAAAATGTAGGAATTTATAAAATAAAATGTAACAAATGTAATAAAATGTGTGGGTGTGAAACGGCAGATTTAAATAGACGCAAATATCAGCGTTCATATAGTCTTAAATATATATTATAAAAATTCACCCCTTACACAATAAAGAAGAACTGACAATCATTTAATATATGTAATAACTTTTCATCAGTTGCAAGTATTCAGGATAATGATTCAAGAAAATTAGTAGTCATTTATCATTGATGACACGAGTAATATGAATATCAGTATGGGAATTTTTTAATTTGGACTCAATAACAAGTAATATTTTGAAAAATGTATCTGAAAAATGGAAAAGTATTTTTGACCATTCTCGATTAGGTTTTTTTTTTTTTTTTTTTTTTTTTTTTTTTTTTTTTTTTTTTTTTTTTTTTTTTTTTTTTTATAAAGTTCACATCTCACGGGCATTGCCCTATTCGAGGAGAGGAACTTTCTAGGTAGTATATACCTAGGATCCCGAAGTGGGATCGAACCGGCGCCCTCAAGCACGTGAGTCAATCACCCTACCGTTCGAGCCACGGTAGACGGCTGAATTCTGAATTTCTGCTTCCCGTATGCTTAAATTTTTATCTTTCTTATTTATTCATTTTGTTTTACTGAATTCACTTGAATAAGGAAATCTAGATATGGTTTCGAAAGCTAGTGAAAGAAATACGATAGCAATTAATAAATTTTAATGTTTAAACTAGGTTTATTAAATTAGGGGAGGATCCAATTTTTGAAAAAAATTATTTGACCTATCTCCCTGAAATTTGCAGTGAATGTAGTTTTTCTCACAGAAAAAAAATCCATTTCTAGTTTTTTTCTGAGTCTATAACGGTTTGAAAGTTATTTAGATCCAAACTTTAAAAAAAAGTGAATATCTGGGCCAAACCACTGGTTCGAAAAGATCTAAAACTTTAACGGAATATTGTTAACTCCAACTGGAAGAAACGCTAGCAAAAATTTTTGATATCTGCTTTAGGGAAAAATTTATAAGCACTTGAATTTAAAAAAAAAAAATTGGAAAATTTTACCCTTCAGGACAAAAAAATTGTTTAATTAAAATAAACTGCTCCGAACTATTCTTTTATCTTTGTGGGTGAATAGAGGAGAGAGCAGTTGTACTACTCAGAGCTACAACTTTTATTTAGTACATTATTAAATCCTATTTGTTCTCTTTTAGATATAGCCAATCAAAGTTTGAAAATTTTGAAATTTCTTCAAAAACTGACAATTTTTGAGAGGTTATATCTCAAAACCAACAAATAGCATTGAATGATGTATTGAAAGAACATTGTAGAATTATCCCTCCTCTATACACCCACCAAAATGAAACATTCCTTAGGTGTACTTAAAAAAAAAAAAATTTTTGTCCGGAAGTATTGAAATAAAAATTTTTTGAAAAAAATATTTTTTTCGATAGTTGGTCAAAAAATGGCATATACCTTTTTCCTATAAACAGATAAAAAAAATCTGTTAAAAGCTTTTGTAGCAATAGAATAATAAATATATAATCCAAATTTTAGGTCATTCCAAACAGTAGTTTGGCCCCACCATTCATTTGAAAAAGGGGAAAATTTTCAACAAAAACTTTTTAGTCGTTATAGGTACAGAAAAAAAAGCTAGAATTGGAGTTTTTTCAACAGGAAAAAAGCTATATAGAAGGTAAATTTCATGGAAATTGGTCGAAAACTAAAAAGTTTTTCAAAATGGATCCTCCCCTATAGTTTTTAAATGTTTTCGGGATTTTTTTTTTCGCGCATATATATATATATATATATATATATATATATATATATATATATATATATATATATATATATATATATATATATATATATATATATATATATATATATATATATATATATATATATATATATATATATATATATATATATATAAGTGACTTTGCTGACTTACTACAGAAAAAAAGGAAATTGTGCCTTATATACTATTAATATAAGGAATTTTTTAATGCTTTTTGGAGTGTGTGATATTATATTAAGCAATTATACTGTTCAAATGTAAAATATTCACATTGTGTTTCACATTTGAATAGTGTAATTGCTGAATCTTTGAATTTTTTAACCTACAGTCCAGAAACATCAAACAAAAGAGTGTCTTAAATAACCCATAAATAAGGCCCATTTTTGTTTACTTTTCTTTTGCCGGTTTAAGTCAGAAGATTTATCTAATATAGCTTTCATGTATTCGAACCTTATTTCTATCAATCAAGATGAGTTGCTATTGATGAAATAATTATTCTTGAAGAACAAGAGTTGTGTTCTTTAAACTCCACAATCGATGTATGTAGCGCTCTATGCGCATTGTACATTGTTATACGAAGAATATTGTAAACCTTCGGGAAAGGAGGTTGAGCTCCTCTCAAGGTTTGTATAGGCATTTAGGGAAGTGATGTTTACATAGTTGACGACTCGCTCTCAGAAACAAAATAAAATTAGCTCCCTTAAAATAGTTATTTTGGGTTTAAATTTTATTTGACAGACAACAGATCACAGAACACAAAGTACAAATCACAGACCACAGACCACAGACCACAGACCACAGACCACAGACCACAGACCACAGACCACAGACCACAGACCACAGACCACAGAGTACAAATCCCACAATACAGACCACAAACCACAAAATAC
>SEYY01023239.1:0-2500 GCA_009176605.1 Armadillidium nasatum
GCAAGCGTAACTCAATTAGGCAAGTATTCATTTCCTTATTTTTATATTAGAATTAAAAAAAAAAATAATAAAAAAATAAATAAATAAAAATAAAAAAAATAAAAAAATTGAATCATTTTTGCCTTTTAACCTGTCAAGACAATGGAAAATCCCACATTTTGTCCCGAGGAAGGCAAGTCTTACCCCCCAAAAGAGGGGGATATTAAGAAATACCCCCAAGCCACATTTCCCCCTAACCACAAGGAAGAGAACCCTAAAATCTACCTATCAATTCAAGAGAAGAAAGACCTGAATTTAAGTTATTTTAGACAGGTGAGTTAATAATAAATAATAATAATAAAATAATGAATAATAATTAATAATAATAATATAATATAATAATGATAATAATGATGATAATAATAATATAATAATAATAATAATAATAATAATATAATAATAATAAATAAAATAATTATAAAATAAAATAAAAAAAAAAAAAAAAAAAAAAAAAAAAAATATATATATATATATATATACTTATATTATATATAATTATATTTATAATATTATATATTATATATATATATTATATATTATTATAATATATATATATATATATTATATATATTCACTTTTCAGTTTAGCATAGCCATAGTAATCTCATCGGGTTTGTACGTAATCTCTTTTCTTATTGGGTCAACCTCTTTGCTTCCTGCCTTTTTAAACAAGGGAATAACTTCTGATAACGAAACTTACTCCGCTGAAGACCTCAAATGGCTTGGTAAGATGAATGGGTTTTTAATAATGCTTTGATATTAATTTCATTTTCTATATTGTAGTAGTGTTAGTAGCAATAAATCTATAATAATGATGATAATAATAATAAGAATGATGATAATAATAATAATAATAATAACTAATAATAATAATAATAATAATAATAATAATAATAATAATAATTGTAATAATAATAATAATTTTATATTCATTAATATAATAATAATAATAATATAATAATAATATAATTAGTATAATAGTAATAATATAATATAAAAAAAAAAAAAAAAAAAAAAAAAAAAAAAAAAAAAAAAAAAAAATTAAAAAAATAATAAATAATAATAAAATATAATAATATAAATATATAATATAATAATAATAATATAATAAATAATGGTATAATAATAATATAATAATAATATAATAATAATAATTAATATAATAATTAATAATAATAAATAATAATAAAATAATATAATAATTATTATATAAAAATTAATAATAATTAAATAATAATAAATAATATTATATTATTATTATATTTATTATTATTATTTTATTATAATTATATAAAAATTATCTCTTAACTCTCGGTTTAATTTTTAAAGGATTGGAGATCGATAAGAACTAACATGTATTTGTTTATATTTCTTAAGCTCAGGACCAGTAATAGATCGAAATTTCCTCGCGTTTGAAGGAAAATTGGCTACTTTAATATTACGCGGAGTCTTTACGCTTTGCTTGTTAATTCTGAAAGCGTTTTAGTGGCTTTATGGTTGCAGATGTTGTTGGGGAATGTTTGATATATTTGTGTCCCTTGTTCAAGCGTCGTATATACGGTAGTGCGAGGTAAGGATGCAATTTTTTTTTTCCAGGTATATTCTTTATGCGAAAAATTCGCAGAATATTTTATTTAAAATTTTTCATATTATTTTTTTTTTTTTTTTTTTTTTTTTTTTTTTTTTTTTTTCTTTTTTTTTTTTTTTTTTTTTTTTTTTAAATTTTTTTTTTATTTTAATTCTAATACTATAAATAATAATAGTAATAAAAAATAATAATAATAATAATAATAATAGTAATAATGTGACAAAAGCAAGACAAAACTCAGATCTTAGAGATTAGATTAAAAAAAAATAAAAAATTTGTGCTCCATAACATAACAAAGTACAGAAAACTCCATTCCTCTTTCTTAATTAAAGGGAGATCAGGGAGATTTAGGTCTTTGTTCTGCTTAGTTATTTATATATTATTCATAGTTTATATTATATATCTAGTTAGGAAAATCGAATTGCAAATGAAGTTCTGATTCACGAGTAATTCATTCAAAAAGAGTTGCAAAGTATTGCTAAATAGAAAAATTTGTAATTTTTTATTTTTCATATGTAGTTAATAAATTTTACTAATTTTTTATTAATTATCCTTTAAAAATTACAAATATAAAAGTAAAATTAAAGGCTTAAAATGTATTTTCTGAAAGAAGGAATTAGAAAAGTTTATTCGAGATCCTGGCACTCTCGAAGTACTTGCTAAGTTGTTATTCAGACTCTTGAGACATTGTATTTCATTACTATATTTATTCTATGATGCTAAAGAGACTGTAGCGACCTCTTGAACCGAGTTGTTGAATATACCCACAGTATAAATATATATACAGTAGGTCAGATGGATAGGGAGATTCATAGACAAAACTGGGATAAGCCCTTTTACATTTGGGTTTAAATTCAAACTTCAATGACTATTT
>SEYY01023239.1:7500-10000 GCA_009176605.1 Armadillidium nasatum
TCCTTAACCATTGTTATACAACCATTGAAGTTTAAAGAAATCCAATGAGCAAGAAATTAAAAAAGACCGAAGTCTTCCTGTGATTAATAAATATGAATAATATATTATTTAAATTCGAAAAATAGGAAGTAAAAAGAGTTTACTTCGAGCTAAAATGTGGTTAATTTAATAAATAAGTGAGAATGCTACTCCACAGTCTAAGAATATTTTCCCAGGGTAACTGGGGGAAAGTATCAAAATCTAGAAAGGAGATGGTATACCCAGAGCTTCTTAAAGTGGGGTCACGACCCCATAGGGGGTCGTAAGAAGTTCCGAAATTTTCTTTTGTATTTATTCAATTTTATTTTTGCTTCTAATGATAATTGAAAAAAAAGACTCTATAAGGACATAATAAAATTATATTTAAATAAATAAATAAAAAAATGAAAAATAAACTAATTAATTAATAAATAATAATTTATAATTGATTTTAATTTAATTAAACCTTTATTATATAATTCGTTTTTATTCAAAAAGGTTAAACGAAATTATATATAAATATATATATTATATATTATATATATATATATATATATATATATATATATATATATATATATATATATATATATATATTATATATATATATATATATATTATATTATATATATATATATTTTTTTTTTTTTAGAGAGAGAGAGAGAGAGGAGTACGTAGCACCGTTCGAAGAGATGAAAGTACCCCTCACTGGACATAACCTCTGAGTGATAGGATGGGCTAGACCATTCCGTTTCACTCCGTTGCCCTTTGGTTCGTTCCTTTTCGCGTTTCACCTTATCAGAGAGTCTCTAGTGTACCCTCGAATCATATTAGAGTGCCTATGCTCCCCTTTACACCTCCACTTGATTTCACACTTGTTCCTTGAAATTTGCAAGCGCTTACTCATACATTACCTTTTTAACCAAAACAAAAATGGTGAAACATAAAGCTGCCTCGGAGATGTTTGGAGGGGCGGCATCCAAAGAATGCTCTTCATTCACTCCTCACCCCATCATCACTTGAGAGTTGGCAGCCTCCGATGTTGGGGATGGTGCCGCCAACAACTCACTTCCATCTTGCCCCCGTGCATGGTCTTCCTTTTTCATTAAATTCTGCAACAATTGCGGTCTTTTTTTTCTAATTTCCCCTTTGTTTAACACCACATCTCTTCTTCAAAACCTCATTTCTTGTTCTTAACAGAAACTCATGTGCTTGGGTGAGCTGACAGTAAACCTTACTCTGTTACCTTTTACTTTCTCTATCCTCAATTTTCGGCCAAAGGGTATGTTGCACATATTTGCGAAACGATGTTGTTTGTTTTTGTGTCTCTAATTTGGAGTCTTCTGAATTCTGTACTTTATGGTTTAATCTCTCTTGCAATTCTACTACTAAATTTACTTGTTCCGTCTGTTCATCTCATAATTCTACTGACTATTCTAAATTCTTTAAATATTTAAACTCCAAAATAGATCACATTCTTTCTTCTCAGCTTTCTCTGAAATCATCATATTAGGTGATTTTAATGTTAACCACCGCCAATAGCTTTCATCTAGTTCTCATGATACAGCTGGATAACTTGCCTACGACTTTTCGATTCAGGACAACCTTAAGCAGTTGGTGCAACTCCCTACTCATATCCTTGACCGTCTTGGTGATGAACCCAAATAAAAATCTCTCTCTCTCTCTCTCTCTCTCTCTCTCTCTCTCTCTCTCTCTCTCTCTCTCTATATATATATATATATATATATATATATATATATATAATATATATATATATATATATATATATTATATATTATATATATATATATATATATATATATATATATATAATTATAATCTCTTCTTCCCGGCGCCTACTAAAATTTCTCTTCACATAGCGAAAATCTGCTAAAAACAAAATGATAACTGTGTTCGTTTGCCTGCGATTAAATTAAACGCAACAAAACCATCCTTCAACTAGCTTACAACGACTCTTTCATAATAATACCACAGAGTATATACTTAGCATAAATATATACTTTTACTATGATAATAGCGGTCAACAATGACGTCATTTTAATGTGAACGAACGCATGATCTCACATAATCTTAGTAGGTAGGTTTAAGATTTATCCCAATCTCTTCATTCTCAGTTTCAAATTCACAGTTTGAATATGAAGTTGTGGGATTTATTTGCATATTATTAGGTTAGCTTTTCTTTCGTTTAATTTCATGGGTGTCTGTTTTACTTACTGAGTGTGTTTGTTCGTACGAGTGTATTTTTAAGCGCGTGTGCACTTCAGGAGTTAATACGATATGACCGCAAGACAATGATATGACTTTATGGTTTAACAATTCCTATTTCTCTCTCTCTCTCTCTCTCTCTCTCTCTCTCTCTCTCTCTCTCTCTCTCTCTCTCTCTCTCTCTCTCTCTCTCTCTCTCTATATATATATACTCTCTCTCTGGTCTGTCTCCTCTGTCTGCACTCTCTCTCTCTCT
>SEYY01023239.1:15000-20000 GCA_009176605.1 Armadillidium nasatum
ACTAATTATATAATTTGCTATTTTATTACTTATTTATTACTAAGAAGAAGAAGAAGAAGAAGAAGCAATAACCAACCATAACAACCAAAATTATTAATTATTGTTATTTATACAATAAATAAATGCTAACTAAAAATTCCAGTAGCATTTGCGAATCATCATAAAAACATGACTTCGAATAATAAACAACTTATTAGTTATTATATTTGTAAGAAATATATATATATATATATATATATATATATATATATATATATATATATATATATATATATATATATATATATATATATATATATATATATATATATATATATATATATATATATATATATATATATATATATATATATATATATATATATATATATATATATATATATATATATATATATACTATATATATATATATATATATATATATATATATATATATATATATATATATATATATATATATATATATATATATATATATATATATATATATATATATATATATATAATATATATATATATATATATACTAGTTTTCTTCATTAAATGGCAACCGAAGAGGAGCGAGGAATTATTACATCTCCAACAGGCATCTCAGTAAATCCTTTAGCCCCTCTGGCCGAAGAAGAAGACACACATCTCAAAGCAGGCGAAGAAGAAGGAGAAGAAGAAGAAGAAGAAGATGAAGAAGAAAAAGAAGACAAGTATGAGGAGGAGCTTCAGAAATATGGAGTACGAGAAAGCTAAATAAGACAGGTTTGTGTCGGTTGTTAATTGGGTTTTAAAATAATTGTAGAAAAATGTTCGTCTGCCATGCATGTAATATATATATATATATATATATATATATATATATATATATATATATATATATATATATATATATATATATATATATATATATATATATATATATATATATATATATATATATATATATATATATATATATATATATATATATATAGTCTTTTATAAATAAAAAAAAACAAAATCAAAAACGTATGATATACTTAAAAAGTGCCAAAAAATAAAAACTATTCTCTTGTATTATTACAAAGGTCGGTAAAACTCAAGTTCATACCTGCACTTATAGAAGTAAGACGGAATATAGGGTTATCAAGGGAATATCTATTCCTTGAAATTTTCGATAACCCTTATGTAGTAGTCAAATTTTCAACGCAAAAATTTATATTGCAGATAATATTTAGTTTCATACTTGGAGGATTTTTACTTTTCGTAGGATATTTAGTAGGTACGACGACAATGCTTCCAAGGATAGTAAATGAAGGTTCCAATACTACATACTCTTCAGAAGATCTCAAATTTCTTGGTAAGAATTGCGAAATAAACATGAAAATAAATACTATTTGTTTTCTATATATTTCCTTGCATTAATTTTAGCTTAATCTAAATTTTCAGCTTCTATTCCATTACTGATCAAAATTCCGGCAACTCCAGCGTCCGTTTATTTTACCGAAAAATTTGGTCCATCATTTATTTTGAGGTGGTGTTTTGTTGGAGGCTTTTTGTGTTACATTGCAATGGCCTTCTTTAGGATGTTAACCGTTCTCTGGATTGGTCGAATAATTTTGTATATTATATGCGGTTTTGCCGAAAATATTATCATCGCTCTTGTTGCAGAAATTAGTGAACCCCAAATAAGAGGATTGTGTTTAGGTTAGTACGCTGCAAAAATTGTCCTAACGAATCGTTGGGACAAGTGGAAAAAATATCACAATAAATTTTTCCAATTATTTTCTTATTAGAAAATAAATTGGTGAAGAGACTTTCTTATGATTACCATGTCTTTTCTCTATTGAAAATTTTACTGTGACATTTTTGCCACTTGTCCCAACGATTCGTTAGGACAACTTTTGCAGTATATATTATGCATTACATTTTAACCTCAAGAATAAAAACGTATTCTCCGTTTGGACTAATTTATCTCAGCCATTCTTTAGTTTAAGAATTAATTTTTATGTAAATTTTTAAAGACTCTAAAGGTAATTTAAATATTATTTAAATTAAAGGTAACAGAAAAGGTAATTTAAATATTATTTTGGTTTCATTACGTCAACAAGCTATATTTTGGAACTCATTTCAAACTTATGATTTCTGCAGTAGGCCTACCTCACACTTTTAAGATTATTCTCCCCAAAAACTTTAATCTAAAATTCCCAAGTTAATTTTATTCCATTTTTGGCAAATGTTAAATTCGAAATCACACAAGTCTATATATTATCGAAAGGAATTTTCGAATAAAATATCGATTATGATCAAGTTTTTGAAATTATTTTATTATAAAATTTGTTTCACAATTTCCATTTTATCTCTAATTGAAGGGTCGGTCCAAGGGGTGTCTTCATCTTCATTTACTTCCTTTTATTTTAGATTTATGCCTTTCAATTTTCCTATTTTAATTTTTTAATATTTTTATTTATTAAAATTCGTGTAGCTTAAAATTACAGAGTTTCGAAGTTTTATTTGTACCTTTTTATTTTTTCAAATGTTATAATTTTATCATAAATTTTATTTTTATTTTTCCATATAATATACCTACTTCAGAATTTTTTCAGTTATAATTTTCTAAATTTTACAATTTTATTATAATTTTACTACTTTTTTTTTAAATAATTTCTAAAATGTTTTAATTACTAATAGCTTTGCAGTCTGTAATGGTAAGTTTTGGGATTCTTTTCGTCTATATAGTCTTTTCCTATTTGGATGGAATGACTGCCACGCTTTGCAACGCAGGACTTGTTCTCTTTGGGGTGATTGGATCATTTTATTTGCCAGAGGTACGAAAAAAAAGATAAGCTTATTTTCTTATTTACATAGCATAATCTAATTACAAATGTATTTTTTATTTAAAAAACTCTCTCAGTTATTCTTTATCTCGAAATTATTTTTTTGTTTTCACTATTTCATTCATTTGTCTTCAGAATGAAACATTTTATTCCACAAAACCGGTTTTTGATCATATTTCAACAAAAATCTCCGAACGTCCATAAAAACAAAAATTCAACATTTTTCAAATTGTAGAATAAAAATGTAAAAAAAAATTTTTTTACATGTAAACTAAAAAAAAAAAAAAAAAAAAAAAAAAAAAAAAAAAAAAAAAAAAAAAAAAAAAAATTTTTTTTTTTTTTTTTAATTTTTTTATATTATTTATTTTTTTATTTTTTTTTTTTTTTTTTTTTTTTTTTTTTTTTTTTTTTTTTTAATTTTCATTTTATTTTATCTTAAATGTTATTAAACAATATACAGAGACAGCCATTTTGATTTAATAAAACATTTTAACATAAGGAGTAGCCCTTTTAATTTAATTAATAATAATAATAATAATAATAATAATAATAATAATAATAATAATAATAATAATAATAATAATAATAATAATAATAATAATAATAATAATAATAATAATAATAATAATAATAATAATAATAATAATACTAATTTTCTAATAATAATAATAATAATTAATAATTTTAAATAGGAATATAATTATTATTAATTAATAGCATTACCAATGATCAATTAAAAAATACGTACTTTAATATTTAAATTAATTAATTAAATTATACTATTAATTAATATTTATTTACATTGTTTACGTTTTACAAACAGTCGCCGTATTGGCTAGTGAAGAAGGGACGGCTTAAAGACGCGGCCAAGTCTATCTCGCGTATTATTGGACCGAAAAGACGGCTGAAGCAAAAACGGTTGCTGACGGAAACCGTCACATTATATGAAAAGGAAAAGTCCGAAGGGTCAAGACGTCATAAAAAGGATTCAGCTCTGCAGCAGGTAAGCTAACGGCACTAAAGTAAATATGTAATGTCTAGGAGAGTAATGCCAAAGTTTGGTATAGGTATTAATATTATTACTACTACTACTACTACTACTAATAATAATAATAATAATAATAGTTTAATTTTAGTATTTCATTTTTTTTAAACAAATTATCTTAGTTATTTTAAGTGATAATCAAAAATATTTTTATATTTGTCTTTATTTAATTTCTTGATAAAAGAAAAACGATAATATTTGTTGAAAAGGACGTCACATCAGTATATCGGCGTCGGCAACGCGAGAAAGCCGGGTTTAATTTTATTTGATATCAGGATTTGTAATACGGATATACTTATGTATGATGAACATCTACTTTCGCATCCATATCCACATTGCCTTTATTAAATTAATTTTGAATTCATTTTAAAAATTAATTAGGAAAATTTAACTTGTAAGATCTGTATGGAATTGTGTTATTTTGATGGTAAAAATTGGACGAGTGACGGTACCTTTTTCGTTCAGAAAATGACACTGCATCTCTCCTCAGTTATGCCTGTTACACTCTTGACCTGAATAAAAGGCTTACTGTTTAACTGACTCTTCTGCTGGAGACTACTGAAACCAAAATCAGACACTCCACCCACTCTTTCCGCAGACGCTAGATCCCCACCCGCATCCCCTGACGTAGTTTACTTTTTTCTTTTTTATTAGATTTTTTTTCCATTTGAAAGCTGACTCCTCTAGTAAAGGGCTTATGTTATCCCTCCAGGCAGATAAAATAATGTCCTTAAGGTCATCACAAACTCATGTTAGGAGATCTGCTTAAGAACTCTTGATGCTTTCTTATTATTATTATTATGATTATTATTATTAGTTTTATTATTATTATTTCCAGATAAAACTTTTCAAAAAGAGACGCAACTTGAAGGCACTTTCATTTCTTCTTCTGATATTCCTTCTGCGTGAGCTCGGTGGCATTAGTACAATCTTTCATTACATTCTGTTAGTCTTTCAAGAATCGAACTTATCTATCGATATCTTTACGTGTACGATAATCGGTGGAGTTACTCGATTAATCAGCAACATTTTGACATCCGTTCTTCAAGATAGAGTGGGAAGAAGAAAAATCCTGATACCAACTACTTTTATATCGGCAGTATGTTTAATATTTACTGGATTAGTGTTCCATTTTGATGTAGAGAGTC
>SEYY01023239.1:25000-44485 GCA_009176605.1 Armadillidium nasatum
AGTCTGTGAGAGGTTATATCAGACTTTAAAAATCATATATATATATACAGAATCTGCATGTTCAGAATTTTACGAAGAACTTGAAGGAGAGTGTTATAGATTTTTCGATACGGATGAAATGAACTACGGCGCTTCTCAAGTCTTGTGCGAGGTTGAAGACGCACACCTTCTTTACATTCCTGACTGCAATAAATTTTCATTTATCGTTCAATACATAATGGAAAATCGTAAGAATAAAGTTTATTGTGTAAAATATTTAATAATAATATAATAATATATATATATATATATATATATATATATATATATATATATATATATATATATATATAATATATATATATATAATATATATATATATATATATATATATATATATATAGTATATATATATATAGTATATACATTTTTTATTATGGCAGATTCAACCCCAGAAGGAACTGGGTATTGGATTGGCGCAACGGATGACGCTGAAGAAGGGAACTGGGTTTGGGGCAACGGCTACCCAGTGAGAATGGGAGTCCCATTTTGGGGAACGGTAAAAAATTTTCCTGTATATTAATTTCAAATTTAAGATTTTATAAAATTATATTTCGGGAAAAGAGAGAATGCAGAATTATATTCTAGTATGATGGGCATATGTTGGCTTCTGGGATTTCCGTTAACCAATGGCTAAGCCAACACAGATCTTTCTGCACTTTTATTTTGTAAGGAAGTATATCCTATCAGGAAGTTTAAGAATATATATATATATATATATATATATATATATATATATATATATATATAATATATATATATATATATATATATATATATATATATATATATATATATATATATATATATATATATATATATATATATATGCTCTAGCACCCCTTCCTTTAATAGGGCTTTGCCCGTGAGAAGTGGTGATGCGTAATATATATATATATATATATATATATATATATATATATATATATATATATATATATATATATATATATATATATATATATATATATATATATATATATATATATATATATATATATATATATATATATATATATATATATAGTCAGGAGAAAATTGGGACTTGGAACCGAATGGAGGTTCAGACGAAAACTGTGCCCAGTTGTCAACCTCTGATCAGTTTTACTTTCACGATGAAGACTGTCTAGAAGGGTTTGGAAGCCCAATTTGTCAAAAAGGTCTCTTGCAAGAAACGAATGAATATTCTCAGTCTCTTCCCGAGTTGAGTGGATCGGAGGAAGAAGGATTCAAATTGGAGGGTAAGAAAAGAATTTGATTTTCCATTATTAAATTTTGTGAAAACTTCAATTTTTAGATATTATTACGGTCAGTGATGTTGGTTTAAAGATATAAATAAGCCTCGATCCTTCTCCTCTTCCTCCTCCACAATTTGCGGGTAGACTACCACACAGTTTTGAGGACAAATTTTTTAATAAAGGTAAATACAATAAAAGATAATTCAAAAATTATAAACTAAAACATTTTTCCATCTTCATTTCAGTTGAAACTTGTCCCGAAAACTTTACGTACATCGGACGATCGTGTTTCTTTTTCGGGATCGACATGACGAAACAAACTTTTGAGAGTGCTTCAGATTTCTGCCGAAGTATAAACGCTCAACTTCCAATTTTGAAAGACTGTTTCGAGTTCCAGGAACTTGTTGAACAGATTGAAAGAAATTGTAATGTATAATATATATATATATATATATATATATATATATATATATATATATATATATATATATATATATATATATATATATATATATATATATATATATATATATATATATATATATATATATATATATATATTGGGCCTCATTTGAAAGAAATCAGAAAAATACATGACACTCAATAAAGAAGTTATCCAAAATTAAAGGCCGACATGGAACGCTATGTTAGAATATGTGTAAGTCAAAGGTTCTAGAGAAAATAGAAAAACAAGAATATTCCAAACTTTTCAAGCTATAGTGAGAAAGGATATTCCATTGTAGAAAGATAGGTCGCAAGAACCCTCCTCAATGGAGGAGATATTCGACGAGTTTATAGAGCTATATCTTTTGTAATAGCGATAGTTTAAGGAGGATTTTTTTTTTTTTTAATAAAAAGTTTGACATCTCACGGGCATTGCCCTATTCGAGGAAAGGAACTTTTGTAGGTAGTATATAACCTAGGATCCCCAAGTGAATCGAACCGGCGCCCTCAAGCACATGAAAAAATACCCTACCGTTTGAGCCAAGGTAGACGGCAAATATATATTAATATATATTTGCAACAACAGTTCGAGATCTAAAGATAGATTGTAAAGAATTTGTGAGAATTAATGAGAGTGAAACCCAAGACTCCATTCTTTCAAGAAACCACCACAAATAAATAACATGTACCCCGTACAGGGACGAACAATACCCATCATACAGAACTGGCAAACTGGGCGATGTGAACAAAGTTTGATGTGAAGTAGTTCCGAAAGCGCCTCTATATATCTAATCTTCTAGAATCTTGCTTCGTGGGAGGAGCAATGTGAACTTTCCAAGGAAATAAAAAGAACGCATACACGAAGAATACTAATGACATCGGAAGGGCTGAATTGTGTGTTATAAAAGTTATTTTCTTTACGTGGAAGATTGCGTCTTTTAGACAGATAAAGATATTTTTTTTTAGACAAGATTAAAGAGAAAAGTATATAGATACCAAAGAGGTTATTTATGGAAATGAAAACTTTTTACCAGACTTTGTCGAAACCTATTGATATGTCCAGCACTACAGGTTAAGATTTACCGAAATGCCGAAGGGCACAGGTTGAAGAATCAAAGAAAAATTAAGACCTCACAAGGAGCCATACCGGAAATCATAGATAAGATTAGAAGAATTGGGTTGTTTTCAAATCGTTGGGTTTGGAATGGATTAATTAGGGTGATAGGACAATAGTTGAAGGGTGACGAATTCCCCGGTGCTTTTGGCAAATATTGAATGAGTGTACTTCTCAAGCAGAATAGAAAGGTTGAAGTTGAATATCAGAGATGAAACAGTATAATTATCAAGGTATAGAAAGTAAGTTTAGAAGCATCAAGTTCTGAAAACAACAGAAGGAATGTACGTCATCTCCTTCTTAGTACTAAACTTCAGAGAACGAGAAAAATTAAAATATTAGTTATAAGCGAGTTGTGTGCAATATGGGAATGAAGGAGTGGCACGTACCGGAGAGAGATCCACTTCTTCAGGTATTTCAGCAACATCAATATATATATATATATATATATATATATATATATATATATATATATATATATATATATATATATATATATATATATATATATATATATATATATATATATATATATATATATATATATATATATATATATATATATACAGATGCCCTAGGAACTAACGAATCCTATTGGATTGGTGCTTCTGATAGGGGAGACGAAGGAGAGTGGCTATGGAGCGATTTTACCGAAGTGGAAATGGGTCCTCCTTTTTGGGGTTCTGTAAGTATATTTATAATTGTAATAAGTATTAGTAATCGATCTGTATTGATTATAATTTCGATATTTTTATCGATATATTGTACAACATATTTTTATTGATATATTGTGGAGAAAGATGATAATTGAGACTGAATAAAAAGTTATGAAAATAGAAGAGAAAACTGACTGAGGAAATAGGAAAGTGAGAATTGAAAGAAAGACATTATCGACCAATAGGAAGAGGATAGAATCAAACAATGTGACACTACTGATTGACAAACATATTGAATGTAACGAAATGATTCGACTGTTTGACAAATTTACTGAATGTTATGTAACAAAATAACAAATTTACTTAAGATAATATAATGACTCATCTAACTGACTGTTGATGTAGCAAAATGACTTCTGATTGACTAATTACTGAATGTAACATACGGCAATTGTAAGATGACGAATGCAGGAGAGAAAAAAAAAACAACATTTAAGAAAAGTGACATGACCAGACGACTCCAAACATTACTCTCAGAATTATTGAAAACGAGATCAATGTCGTTATTGATTTGTTGTAGTTATTATTATTTTTATTATTATTATTCTCCCTTAGACGAATGGAACTGCAGAACCAAGCGGAGATGAAGACCAAAACTGTGCCATCCTGTATAAGAACGATCGATATTACTTCCATGACGGTGAATGCCACATGGGTACCAAGATTTTGTGCCAAACGACTCCCTTCACTAATTCCAAGACAAATGGGTATCCATAATACTGTCAATTGAAATTTCTTAATAAAGTTCTCAAACCCTGGAAATGTTTTAATACTTTGTTGGTTACTGAAATTTCAGAAATTGTAATAGTCTTTAGCGAATAACTCAACAAAACTAGTTATATTCATAATTTATTCTTTCCATTAAATTTTCTAGAAAAAAAAAACTTCTGGAAATGTTAACAATTCTATGAATAAAAATTTTTTTAAAAAACTTTATATTGTACGAATTATTAAATAGTTCTTAGCAATATTTTTTTCTTTCAATGACAAATTATGAAAATTTTATTATAATAAAAGATTAAGAAACTTATTTAATTAGAATAAGAATCTAATCTATACAGATACAGTGTCATAACGGTAGAGTTGTTGACTCACGTGCAGGTTCAGCCCCTCGTAGTGATCCTAAGTAAAAACTTCTCCTCTTCAAATGAGTCAGTCTGGGAATTGTGATATTTAAATTAAAAAAAAAAAATTAATCAATGTTTAAAACAGACGTGAAAGGTCAAAGACGTCCGAGTATTGTAGTATTCATTATTATAGGAATCAATAATTCGATTTTTAACTAATTCTCCTCAATGGATAAAGTATGCGACTATAAGGTGTACCAAAGTCAGTACCAACTGTACAAGCAATAGCAAAAAGAAAAGGGATTTAACCGTACTGTGGATATATATATATATATATATATATATATATATATATATATATATATATATATATATATATATATATATATATATATATATATATATATATATATATATATATATATATATATATATATATATATATAATATATATATTAGGAGCTAGTCGCCAAGGTTCTGTGTGAAGCAGAGTTGTACAGGGATGGAACTTTAACATTGGAGATGGGTTCTAGATTTAATTAAAATACAAGTAACGATGGACAAAATAAACTGTTCCTAACGTTTTCTTTACCAGATTCTTTTAAATACCTTTCGTCGCCACGGACCACCAAGACTCAAAATTAATACCCCCAAGAGCATCAAATACTTATATCTTATAAGGCGTTGTTTAAGTAGACGCCACTCTTGTAATGCTTTAACCATTATAGATGCAGAAATTTTATCAGAATAATACAAAAATGGTTCAATTATGCTTATTTCTTTTTCCAGGGGGCCTGAATCCGTAAAAATATAAAAAAATTAACGTGAAAAAACAAAATTAATTAGGCTTTCTTAATACAGAAGGAAGGGATTTTTTTTTTTTTTACCAGACTTCTGTTAGTGCATGCACTTGTCAGCAGTCTTGGATGAAATCCTTCCACCGTCATTGTTGTTGGTTGGTTAGGGTTCCGAGGCAAGACTGGGGTTTCTTGAGTAAGTGAATGACGGTTGTCGGCTTGCTAAGCCTATCACAACCTTAGAAATGTTCTTTATTATGTATAAACAATTAAACAAACTGAGATTCGAACCATATACTTCATTAGCACATTAGCAATAGTTCTCCACTCTACCACTGTTTCATTTTTTTTACTGCCTTCTTTTATAGCTGCCAAAAGCTAACATTTCTCAGGTTTTTGAAAAAGACTACAGACTAAGAACCACTGGTCGCGATTAATATCTTTTTCTTCCTGTCTCCTATATTTTTATTGCTGATAATTTGTACTCTCAATCACTGGGAGCTGATTAAGAGGTAGGCTCGACATCAGAGTATATCTGCATAGAGAGATGACGGAGCTGTAGTAGAGAATGTGGGTTGGATGCCCCAAAAGATTTGCATGGAATTATGAACAAACTTATGCAGTAGGCAATGGAACGAAAGCCGGTAAAAGAGGAAAACAATAATATGAAAATGTTAATAATAATAATAATAATAATAATAATAATAATAATAATAATAATAATAATAATAATAATAATAATAATAATAGCATTCAGGAATGGTAAAGATACAAATAAAATAAATTCGAAGGAAGCATTTGGACTATCCAGTGTCAGGACTCGACTCCCTCTCTTCAGCAAGGTGGAATCCTTCATGAGTAATGTGTATGGAGGGGCGTTGATTTCACTTTTAAAAAAAAAAAAAAATTTATAAATAAACCATAAATCATAACTCTTTGCATCTCTATTACATAAGACTATTATTGAATCAAGCTTTCTTATATATGTATAAAAAGGAAACAAAAAATAAAAACCGGAGTAGAGTAAAAAAAATTTATTTTATAAACAAATATTGCTTTATAAAAAATATATAAAAAAACTTGCTCTTTCATTATCATCAATGGCGTAGCTCTCATAGGAAACTCTGGGGCTCAAACTACCTAATTACTTTCCTAAATTTCCTCTTAATAACGAATATATAATCCTATAATTACAAATATCATCACTCTACAAGAGAGTTTAATAAAAATTAAGTATATGCATAAATCTTTTTATTTTTATTTTCATGCAATAAATAGGTTCTATTTTTAAGCCTCGCATAATTTTACCAACATTTGCGTGTTTTACAATCCTAAAATTATTTTCACCCTTCCCCATGTAAAAATAAAAGCTACGGCCCTGATTATTATGTACTTTGTACTTTCCTTTTATTAATCTGCAACATGTTTATTCTGAATAATAATAATTATTGTTGACTAAGTATTATTATTATTCAATCTATGTGTAATAATTTCTCTATATAAATAAAAAAAATAAAAAAAATTCTCTCTTTTTTTTTTTTTTTTACAAACTATTAAAACTGTGAAGACTGACTTGGTCTTTTATTGGTTCGGGAAACATTTGGAATCATGGCTTCATCTATTTCCAGAATTTTGATTGCGTTCTCCCACAATTCCAGACTCATTTCCACAACAGATTGATGGTTAGATTCTGGATGGATGGATCCTTTCTCTTCTAAATGAGGAGATATATAAGGAACTTTGTATTTATCTGAAAAAAAAAAATAAAAAATAAAAAAAATTATTATTAAAGAATTTTTAAAAAACATATTAATATATATATATATATATATATATTATATATATATATATATAATATTATATATATATATATATATATATATATATATATATATATATATATATATATATATATATATATATATATATATATATATATATATATATATATAGGGTGGAGCGATACCAAAATTTTTACCGATACCGATACCTAAAAATTTACAGGTACCGATACCCGATACCTGAAAATATACCGATACTTACCGATACCGATACTTTATCCATTCATATACCAAAATTTTTACCGATACCGATACCCGATACCTGATACCTAAAATACCGATACTTCACTCCATCCCTAATATATATATATAATATATATATATATATATATATATATATATATATATATATATATATATATATATATATATATATATATATATATATATATATATATATATATATATATTCTTCCTCATCCTACTAAAACATACCAAAACTAAACTTGGCCATTCGGTCCCTAATAAGAAAACTTGTATGAAATATATTTTGAACTGTAGTTGAAAAACACGTGGGATCAATCACAAACTGAAGAAAATTAATGGGCTGACCCTTATTTTCAGCCACTCTTCGACTCAACACCCTGAGAATTCGTTTAACCTCAACTGTCTGGTTTTCTTCGCCCGTTGCAGAACTTTGTACTTCTCTTACAGTTTTCTTCACACAATTTTGAAGATCATTCCTTCTTCTTTGAGCTTCGCGTGCTGGTCTTGCTGGAGGTTCCCATTCTAAAGCGCCATACAGAGGCTCGAGACCATATGTTGAACGATACAGACAAGACATAGCTTTAGCCACTCTGAAAATGATCATAAATAACAATAACTACTACAATAATAACATATTTGGTTGTCTAATAGAGTGGATAGAGCAATTCATGAAGGAAAATAATACAAGAGTAAGATTAGAAAAATGGCTGAAAATCTGAAAGAGGTTTTCGACAATGGCTTTAGAGAATTTATTTTATAACAAATTTGTTTTATGCTTTAGAAAATTTGTTTTATGCCACATGGATAAGTGGTGGCCAAGTTTTGAAATATGAGAAATTGCCATAAAATTAAATTACAATTAGGTATTTTTCGATATTTTAACATTTTAAAAATTTAAACATTAAATTACTGAATGTAAATGTAGTTTCAGTAGTTTTGAATAAAAGAAATACTTTTTACTTGTACAACAATTTAAATACAAATCATTCATATTTTTAAAACTGCATTATTATTATTATTATTATTAAGTAATAGAAGCAATAGTAGTAGTAGACTAAGTAAATTTTCAGTGAAAGATATAACAATTAAAATTTATAATTAGTTATTTAATTACTTATTTAAAGATGTAAAATCATCTCCCTCAAAGATCTGTGATAAGGGTTGACCAGGGCAAAATTTCTCCTGAAGTGAAAGAAAAAGAAAAATAATTGCCATTAAGCTACAATTCATGATGGAGAAAAAATAATTCCAGTTGCTAAATGAATCAATTCAACAATATTTACTCTCTACAGATTGCATCCATTCATAGGAAATTGGGTGTTAAGGAATAACAATAATTATTATTTATTAAGAATCTTTTTATATTCGCTTTAAAGTAGACAAAACTAACTACGATATATTCAAAATATCTCCAAAATTAAGATATCTACTTTTGGATGACAACATCTATTTTGAAAGATGAAGGTTTAACATTGCATATGTTTGAGATGATTTATTTTTTGGGCTTATAAACACTAAATAAAAATGTAAAAAATAGATCTGAAAACTGTTGCTTATCACAGACCTTGATGTTTATGTAATGATTTAATTTTCATGCCCAGGAATTTGAATAAATTTGAATTTTAAATACCTTTAAAATAGGCCATTGAAATTGAATTCCCCATAAATGAAAAATTTAACCTTTCACTTTAAAAAGCACATCCCCAAATTTTTGGAATCCACCAAATGGAAATTGTACTTCATAAACCTTATACTTTGTTTATGGTGAGTAACATTTGTTTTTATATTTGTTTTTATAACTAAGATAATATATTAATAGTTGGGGTTTTAATTATATATTGTAGTTGGGCAGTCACAGAACTATTTTTATGCCTTTCAGGAGTTCCTGCAGCATTGCAAAGAATCCCAATACATTATTATTTAAGTTCTAACTAAATGTTTCCTTTATCTTTACAAGATGATATATATAATATTAAAAATAAAATACCCACTTATTTTTTATTAGTTTACTGTGCAATCAAAAAAAAAAAATAAATAAATAAAATTTATTCCAATTAAATAACACGTTGGCAACCATAGAAATGGTGTCAGAAATGGCTTGTAAGGAAAATATAAATGGCATGAAAATTATATATATATATATATATATATATATATATATATATATATATATATATATATATATATATATATATATATATATATATATATATATATATATATATATATATATATATATATATATATATATATATATAGCAAGAAGGGTGTTAAAATCTATAAGTTTATAGTTCACTGGCATATCACATTTAAGTAATAAGCTTTTCTTGCATGCACTTTGATATTTAACCCATACATAATAAAAGCATAATCCAAGGTGGATATATTTTTTTAAGTATTTATCTTTATACTTTATAAAGTAACATTAACTAGTTAAATAATTTGTAGTCATTAATGACTCACTTATAATGGGTTGACGTAAATGAAACACAAAAGCAACAATAAACTGTACAATTTAAAATATTAACAAATACTTTAAAGTCGCATAAAAAATAAATTAAAAAATAATTAACTTCTATTTTTTATTCTTACAAAATGAGTAGTCTTATTCCACTTCAACTCAAATGACTCAGTGAATGAATCACCCAAATTCATGGTCAAAAGAGCACTTAATCTGAAGCGTACAGCTTTTATCATCCAGACTTCGTAAAGTGAAGGTTAAATAAAAATTATAAAACCATCAAACATCTAAAAAGCGTTCTCACAAAAATTAAGATTTGCATAAGAACGATTTACCTAACTTGCGCCCCAAAACTCTACTAAGGTTTTAGGTGAGAAAAAGAAGTTAAATAAAGATTAAACCTCAGATGTAACAATACTACAAAATTCAAGTAATTTAATCTGGAGAAAGAAAAGGTAAGGCTGTTTACTGTACGGACATAATCGTTTTGTTAACTCCATAAGTATCCCTCTTCCTTGTAATTTGCTAAATAATTATTAATTAAACAGCTCTTTAAACTGAATAAAAATTCGATGCCGTATCAGCTTTCCCGAAGCACACTCATCAAAATTAATATCAGCATCCGAATTCGCGGAGCATCCTCATAAAAATTAACATCCGCATCTGCATTCGCGGAGCATCATTAAAATTAACATCCGCATCAGCACTTCACTTGCGAAAATTATACATCCGCATCCGCACTTGACAAAAATTCTAAATCCGCATCATACATACATGCACACAAACTCATAATAATTACATGTTAGATATACATTCGTTAATACAACAACTTTAGCTGTAACTTTCTCTCTCAAACACAAACAAAGAAAAACATACATCCACATAAACTCATTTACTTTGCAGGATCAGGCATCTTAGCAGCAGATGAACATAAACATAAACTGGTAAACGTTACACTCAACTAAATAAATACACACAAACGTGAACACAATTACACAAATTGTCGATCATCTCAAAAATATAGTTTATTTAGACATGAATATTTTTTTAAAAAAATTAATAAAATCTATTTGCGTTTAAGTTTTAAAATAATTAAGAAAATTTTAAATTTTACGTATTTTTTATATATAGTGCACTGTTGCCGTATTTACCGTTCTAGAACCTTTCTAGCTCGCTAGAAAGGCTCTAGACCGGCATTTGCGGCGATAGTGGAATATATATATATATATATATATATATATATATATATATATATATATATATATATATATATATATATATATATATATATATATATATATATATATATATATACACTTACTCTTTAATAGAATATGCAAATAATAGGTCCGTAAATACAACTGTAAGTCGTTGAAACAAGAAGACTGTCATTTTCGATTTATAATTTAAGTTTTCAATGATAAGCATCTTTTCATCAAAATTTCATCAAACTGAAATATATATATATATATATATATATATATATATATATATATATATATATATATATATATATATATATATATATATATATATATATATATATATATATATATATATATATATATATATATATATATATCAGAGGTGGGCATTCCGCAATTTAAGTCCGCAATTATTATAGCGATTACAATAATTTTCAAAAAGTTGCGGAATTGTAATTGCGGAATGCCAAAAAATTTATGATCCGCTATCGCAATTTTCCAAAAATCAATGAAATTTCCGGATAATTTAAGAATATTATTGACGTGTGGAGAAACATCTAGTGGATTAGCTATAACTAGTATTAGCCATACGTAGTATAGTGTAGATAAGCTTGCTGTAACTGGTTGATCATTTTAATCAATTATTTAATTAATAATTCGTATTGTGTAGTAATTAATTGATGCTACGTGACAATTGTCACACTTTTACGCATTTTTTATGTTTCCTGAACATTGAGTAGTAGGCCTTCCACTAAAGGTGAATTTTTGTAACGTAATTATTGGCGTTCTTATGTACATTTACCTTAATTCTTCCAATCTTATCTCTGATCGCCAGTATAGCTTCCATAAAGAACGTTCTACTGGTGATCTCCTTTTCCTTATCTCTGACTCTTGGTCCTCCGCTCTTCGGCATTTCGGTGAATCTTTTGCGGTTGCGCTGGACATATCGAAAGCTTTCGATAGAGTCTGGCACAAAGCTTTGATTTCCAAACTTCCCTCTTTCGGAATCTATCCTTCTCTCTAATTTCCTTTCCAGTCGTTCTATAGCACCTGTTGTAGACAGCCATCGTTATTCCTTTAAATATATTAATAGTGGTGTTCCTCAAAGATTTATCCTATCATGTCCACCAAAACTCAATTCCTCCATCTTTCTACTCGACACAATCTTCCACACAACTATGATATCTTCTTCGAAAACACACAACTCAAACCTTCATCTCTTCTTAATATTCTTGGTATTTCTTTTTCTCGTGATCTTTCTTGGAAAGATCACATTACCTCTCTTTATAAACAAGCTTCTAAGAGGTTGGGTATTATGAGGCACCTTCAGAATTACTTCACGCCACCCCAGTTGCTTGCTCTGTATAGGGGTGTTGTTCGCCCCTGTATGGAGTATGCTTCGCACATCTGTGGTGGTTCCACACATAGAGCTCTCCTAGAGAAGGTGGAGTCTAGGGCTTGTCTTCAATCTCTTTCTGCCCGTCGAAATGTTGCGTCACTCTCTCTTTACTATTGCTATTTCAACAGACACTGCTCTTCTGAACTCTCTCGTCGCATACCTCCTCCATTGAGAAGGGCTCGTGAGACTCTTCTTTCTACACAGTCTCATCCTTTCTCTATCCAACTCTCTGACCCCAGAGTTAACCGCTATGCCCCTTCTTACATGAACTCTACTGGTAAAGTCTGGAACACATTCCCTTCATCTATTTTCCCAACTTTCTATGACTTACACACCTTCAAACATCGTGTATCAGGTCATGTAGCCTTTTAATTTGACATGGTTACCGTCTTTCCCACTAACTCTGGTGGAGTTTTTGCCCACCAGAGGAGATAAAAAAAAACACACACACACACTACCATTAGAGCACTATCAAACACGACCTTCTACTAAGAGAGCAAAATCATCATATAATATATATAATATATATAATATATATATATATATATATATATATATATATATATAATATATATATATTATATATATATATATATATATATATATATATATATATATATATTTGTAGCCATCCCCAATTCATCCGATTCCATAGCTATCCTCAACCATATAAATAATATTCATCCTAATATACAATTTACTATGGAAACCCCCCCTCCCACGCAAAATTCCCTACCCTTCTTAGATACGCTTATTATGTGGGACCTCTCCACAAAATTATCATACACCGTATTTAGAAAACCAACCTCGTCACCCAATTATATTCATTGGTACTCTGCACACACAACTAACACAAAAATCGCTACCCTCTCTTCCTTATATCTTCGTGCTCTCAAAATCTGCTTTCCTGCCTTTTTAAAAACAGAGACCGACTTCCTAAAAAACACCATTACAAAATTACAATACCCTACATACATAATCAATAAATCCTTTAGAAAAGCAAAAACTAAATTCTATTCCGCGAAAATAAATGAACACACAATAGATAGAAACTTTTTACCCATCCCACACATAAACATAAAACATATAAAAAAAGTAATACCAAAAAACAACCTTAATTCCATCTAACAATATTATCTTAAAAAAAGTATTTAAACCTCCAAAAGCTCCAAACCCAAACCATCCTTGTATCTACAGTATCCCATGTTTGGGTTGCAATCTTAACTACATAGGAGAAACCACAGACCACAACAGAAGATTATATCAGCATAAACATGACCTAAATACAGACAACCAAAATTCAGCCCTCACACAACATAGACAAAATAACAACCGTTGTATAAATCTCAATGATAGTTGTATCATTAAACAGATAAATAACTACAAGAAAAGAAAAATAGCCGAAGTCTTTTGTATAAAAAATTTTCCAAACTACAATCAGAGTACAGGAGACTACAAAATTGATCGCCTGCAAAACGCTATCATGCATCACTCTCCCTTCTTTAAAACGTTATGTACAACCAACTAAAACATTGAAATTTCAATTTGTGAAAATATTACTTAAAGTTTATCAAAAAATGTCATTCGAAAGTTAAATATGAGCCTTCATGTTTATTTGACTGAGTGAATTTTGTCTTTACATCAATCATTTAAAAAGGTTTCACTATAAACAATGGAGTATAAGAATTTTTAAGGTCTACCCTTGTACTAAAAGAAATGTATTAAAAAATTCTTTTTGCTATAATAAAGAACATTTTAAAGTAGCTTTGAGTAGTTTCTTAATTTGATGATAATAATAAAAATAATAATAATAATAATAATAATAATAATAATAATAATAATAATAATAATAATAATAATAATAATAATAATAATAATAATAATAAATCAATACTAACCAATGAGAATATGAATTCAAATAAGGCAAAAAGTGGAGGGTAATCAAGAGTCCATTGAGAAATGTCATTTTTATACCACTCTTTAACAGGAAGTGAGTAGGTAATAGCCAGCCAGTTTCTGTGAACTTCAAAATCTGTGGATACACTTTAAATATATATATATATATATATATATATATATATATATATATATATATATATATATATATATATATATATATATATATATATATATATATATATATATAAGGGACGGAGCAATACCAACATTTTAACTGATAACCAATATCAGAAATTTTAAACTACATAATACCGAGTACCGATAGAATACCAAATTTCTTTACATAATTCATGAAGGTTGAAGCAAGATTGAAAATATTCAATGATGATAAATTTCCGGTTTTCTGCTATCAGTAACAACTAGTTATTTTGAAGTCACAATGCTAAACAAAACTAGTGAAAACTTTTGACCTATTGAAATGGTTCTATCCCACAAGCCATGTTATATATTATATATATATATATATATATATATATATATATATATATATATATTATATATATATATATATATATATATATATATATATATATATATATATATATATATATTTTTTTATTTCGAGACGAATGATTTTGATTTTGATTTTGATTTAAAATCACAAAATTCTAACTGATTTTGATTTTGAAACTACATCAAAATCACCAAAATAACTTGTAAGACAGTTAATCTCAAGAGATGTAAAATTAGAAGAACTACTTTTCTTTACTTTGGGTTATGTTCACTTCGGGGCAGTCCTTTTCAGTCGATTCCTTTTTTTCTTGTGTGATAACTTTTTTCCCTTTCAATCATATTTCATCCCCTTTTTATATTAATTAAAATAATTTGATGTCCGCTTGTAATGTTATTGTTGTTTTAATTTCAATATTATCACACAATAATTGAAACTCCAAAAACAGAGAGAAAACTAGATTTTTCTTCTCAGTTAGCATTGCTACCGGGCAACCCTCTTCAATATTGTCTTTCCCACGTTCTTGATAAATCTTATTTTCAAGTAGTCAATTTTTACCAGTTATAAAAATTTAATTAATGAAACCTACTCATATATATATATATATATATATATATATATATATATATATATATATATATATATATATATATATATATATAATATATATATATATATATTATATATATAGTAGACCTCTGGCTTTTGCCCACCAGAGATGAAATAAAACAAAAAATCATATCTAATAACTTCTGTAAATTTTCTTTCCGCCTCTTATTCGCTCTAACTGTACTGTAGCTAACACTCCTTTCTGAAAAGGCTAATCTATTCAGCCTCTTTTCTTCAATCAAATTTCACCCTGGGAGAGTCTATCACGACTCATCGTACTTCTCCTCTCAGGTGTTCTATGTCTCTATCTGTAATCACAAATGATCGAATGCATGAGATTCTGAGATCTTTGGATGGCTTTTCTCCTTTTGTATATAGGAAATGTGAGCCTCAGTTAGTGCCTGTCTTCAATCAATTCTAATATCTATGCATTAATACAAACACTTTTTCTCAGTGCTGAAAGTACGCATATGTTCAGTCAATCCCGAAGAAAAGTAGCAGTTCTAATCCTTCCAATTATAGTCATATAGCTCTCAATTGTATTTTATTTAAAATATTTGAAACTGTCCTCAACTCTGGGTTCCTTGATTATCTTTAATTTTATTTCTTTCTGTCACATCATAAGTATCACTTATAACACTCTTAATATATTAGAGACAAAATCAGACTCGTACAACAAACTTTGAGGAGGGCAAACAATTTTCTAGGATGGGCAAATATGTTAAAGTATTTTTCCCTTATATATATTATATATATTATATATATATATATATATATATATATATATATATATATATATATATATATATATATATATATATAGGGATGGAGTGAAGTATCGGTACGGTATCGGCAAGTATCGGCATATTTTCAGGTATCGGGTATCGGTAACCAGTATCGGTATCGAAGTTCGGTATCTGTATCGGCAAAATTTTTGGATAAGAGTAAAGTATCGGTATCGGTAGTAGTTAGTTCGGCAATCGGTATTTTTTAGGTATCGGTATCGGTAAAAATTTTGGTAATATATATATAATATATATATATATATTATATAATATTTTATATAAATATAATATATATATATATATATTATTATATATATATAATTTATATTTTATTTATTTATTTTTATTTCGCCATCACCCTTCCCACTTTCGTGGGGGTGCCCGCCATAATTCCCTTACAAAATACCCATTCTTTCCTTTCAACCCCTTCACCACCCTCCATCTCACTCGTCCTCCGAAGTCTAACCCTCTTCTAAACTCAAATTTCAACCCAAAATCTCTCTAACTCCATCCATCCATCTCCACTTTGGCCTTCCCCCCCCCTACCCCCATCGGATCTAAGTACCTTGCCCACCATTCTGTCCTCATTCATTCTACACCATATGTCCAAACCATTTTAGCACATTCCTCTGCTCTAGCAATTAAACCCCTCTCCATTTACACATCTCTCTTATTCTGTCATTCCTAATCCTATCCATTCTTCTTAAATTTATATATATATATATATTATATTATATATATATATATAATATATATATATATATATATATAATATAATATATATATATATATAATATATATGCATTCATCCAAGCTGCTGATAAGGAGGGGTGATGATGTTGGTTCTGGCTCTTTTCACTTTTACACTTAAGGGAATTTACCCTTTGAAAAGTTTTATCCTCATCATTTGAATCAATTTGTTTCGGTGAATATATATTTATATATATATATATTATATATATATAATATATATATATATATATATATATATATATATATATATATATATATATATAAATGAACTGATCGGGGCCCCGGACCCGGCCAACCCCGGCTAAAAATCTGGGAAAACCGGGGTTTGTCAGCCGGGGTTAAAATGGCAAATTTTTTTTTTTTTTTTTTTTAAAAAAAAAAAATTTAATTTTCAGCAGATTCTGCTGAAATTTTCAGTGTATATAGATATTTTACCGGTAAGAAAAGTCCATTTCTAGCATTTTTCCAAGTCTATTACGGTTAAAAAAAATTATTTAATTTTTTTTTTTTTTTTTTTTGAAATTGACCTTTTCAAAAAAGAATGGCGGGCCAAACCACTTTTTAATAAGCTGAAAGTTGGACTATTTCTTCATAATTCTATGGGCTACAAAAGCTTGTGATAAAATTTTGTTCTCAGAGTTATAGAAAAAATGTTAAAAGCCAAAAACTGACCAACTATGGAAAAAAAAATTGGGGGGGGGAAAAAAATCCACCTTTTCGGACAAATATTTTTTTAAAAAACACAACTATAACATTTCTTATTTTTGGTGGATGTATAGAGGAGGAGTGGGGCTACAAATTCCTCTATACTTTTTTCGATGCGATTCGTTGGTTTCGAGATATAGCCTTCAAAAAGGTCCATTTTTGACCAAATTTCAAAAATTCACAGAGTTTGAGTCTATATCTCGCTTCAAACAAATAGCATTTAATAATGCACTAAATAAATGTTGTTGCCCTGTCCCTCCTCTAAACAATATCCACAAATATAAAAAAATTAGTAGGTAGCGCTTTTTTTTAAATAATTTTTTCCTCCAGAAGGGTATGATTTTTGCAAAAAAAAATTCAAATGCTTATAACTTTTTTCTAGACGTGATATCAAAAATCTATTCCCATCAATGCAAGAAATTGGGGGCAAGATTATTCTGTTAAATTTTTAGCTCATATGAATCAGTGGTTTGACCCAGATATTCATTTTTTTTCAATTTTGGGTCCGAATAACTTTCAAACTGTTATACTCAAAAAAATGATTGAAATCAACTCAGAACTTTGTGAAAAAATGCATATACCTTAAAAATTTCAGCTCAATCAGTCAAATAATAAAAAAAAATTTCAAACAAAATATAAGAAAATTAAGATTTTTTTCTTTTCTGTTTCTTTTGACCGCTCCTTTTCTGCTAGTGAATGTTCATCTTTGTGTTTTCCTTTTAGATACTCCATAAAGATTTGGTTGAAAATTTTTTACTTGTGGCAGCCAGAGGTTCTCTTCTAATTTTCTGACTGCAGATGTTACAATTAGCTATTTCGAGCCTATCCTGAAACATTGTAAAGTACTCCAATACTGCAGAAGCTGATCTTTTAGCCATATTGACTGAAAGTATAAACAAAATAATAATTTTGAAATAATGTAGCTAAATGATGTAAGTTTGAAAGTTTGCATAACAATAAAATAACAATGATATGTATAAATACAGGTTGAATTGATAATTTTATATTTTACATTTTTTCAAACTTTACCTTAGGGTCTTACCTAGGTAAACATGTTGAATCACTTTTATGAATTAAAAAATTTTTTTTAAATTTTTAATTTTTGTACTTTTTTAAACTTTCTTACAAAAAAGTTTTTCTGAAAATTTTTCGGAAAAATGCATATTTAATAAATTTAAGTGAATGTTGGCTATTCTACTCCTTCCTTACAAATTAAATAAACCTCAATTAAATTATATATAATTTTCTTAACCTAAAATTTCAGTGCTTTTGACTCTCTTTACAAATTTTAGGCAACCCCAGTCCCGGCCAAATTTGGGTGACCCGGCCCCGGCAAATTCCAGCCCCGGTCGGTCCCTATATATATATATATATATATATATATATATATATATATATATATATATATATATATAATATATATATATATATATATATATATATATATATATATATATATATATATATATTCCCAGGTAACTATAGTAAAATTCTCTTACATAATCATATATTTTCTATGGTAATTGGTTGAAATTGTGCATTAATATAAAACTTTGGGATCCAAGGTGTTCCTATTGACATGACTCAAAAAATATTGGATACATAGTTTTTTCCTAAAATACAACAAATCGATGAGGTAGGAGCAAAATAATTAAAGACATTTTGATTTTCGGACCTATAATATATATTATATAT
>SEYY01023240.1:0-10000 GCA_009176605.1 Armadillidium nasatum
GTCGTCTTCGTCTCTGGACAGCGGTCGCTGGACTTAGGGTGTTCTTCTTAGCTTCACCCCCTCGCCTACGCTCGCTCGGTGAGGGAACTCCCTGCGAAAAAACACTAAACCGCTGGCGGATGCCGCTCTCACGTGTGGTTTTGCTGAGAGAGGCGCACCAAACTCCCTACCGGCCGAGTCACTGGCGTGGGCGCTAAGTCCTAATACGAACCGAGGGTGCTTGCGACGGCTGCTGTTCTTAGGCCTCGACCGTTCGCTCAACCCTTACTGTCCTCGTCGTCTTCGTCTCTGGACAGCGGTCGCTGGACTTAGGGTGTTCTTCTTAGCTTCACCCCCTCGCCTACGCTCGCTCGGTGAGGGAACTCCCTGCGAAAAAACACTAAACCGCTGGCGGATGCCGCTCTCACGTGTGGTTTTGCTGAGAGAAGCGCACCAAACTCCCTACCGGCCGAGTCACTGGCGTGGGCGCTAAGTCCTAATCCGAACCGAGGGTGCTTGCGACGGCTGCTGTTCTTAGGCCTCGACCGTTCGCTCAACCCTTACTGTCCTCGTCGTCTTCGTCTCTGGACAGCGGTCGCTGGACTTAGGGTGTTCTTCTTAGCTTCACCCCCTCGCCTACGCTCGCTCGGTGAGGGAACTCCCTGCGAAAAAACACTAAACCGCTGGCGGATGCCGCTCTCACGTGTGGTTTTTGCTGAGAGAAGCGCACCAAACTCCCTACCGGCCGAGTCACTGGCGTGGGCGCTAAGTCCTAATCCGAACCGAGGGTGCTTGCGACGGCTGCTGTTCTTAGGCCTCGACCGTTCGCTCAACCCTTACTGTCCTCGTCGTCTTCGTCTCTGGACAGCGGTCGCTGGACTTAGGGTGTTCTTCTTAGCTTCACCCCCTCGCCTACGCTCGCTCGGTGAGGGAACTCCCTGCGAAAAAACACTAAACCGCTGGCGGATGCCGCTCTCACGTGTGGTTTTGCTGAGAGAAGCGCACCAAACTCCCTACCGGCCGAGTCACTGGCGTGGGCGCTAAGTCCTAATCCGAACCGAGGGTGCTTGCGACGGCTGCTGTTCTTAGGCCTCGACCGTTCGCTCAACCCTTACTGTCCTCGTCGTCTTCGTCTCTGGACAGCGGTCGCTGGACTTAGGGTGTTCTTCTTAGCTTCACCCCCTCGCCTACGCTCGCTCGGTGAGGGAACTCCCTGCGAAAAACCACTAAACCGCTGGCGGATGCCGCTCTCACGTGTGGTTTTGCTGAGAGAGGCGCACCAAACTCCCTACCGGCCGAGTCACTGGCGTGGGCGCTAAGTCCTAATCCGAACCGAGGGTGCTTGCGACGGCTGCTGTTCTTAGGCCTCGACCGTTCGCTCAACCCTTACTGTCCTCGTCGTCTTCGTCTCTGGACAGCGGTCGCTGGACTTAGGGTGTTCTTCTTAGCTTCACCCCCTCGCCTACTCTCGCTCGGTGAGGGAACTCCCTGCGAAAAAACACTAAACCGCTGGCGGATGCCGCTCTCACGTGTGGTTTTGCTGAGAGAAGCGCACCAAACTCCCTACCGGCCGAGTCACTGGCGTGGGCGCTAAGTCCTAATACCGAACCGAGGGTGCTTGCGACGGCTGCTGTTCTTAGGCCTCGACCGTTCGCTCAACCCTTACTGTCCTCGTCGTCTTCGTCTCTGGACAGCGGTCGCTGGACTTAGGGTGTTCTTCTTAGCTTCACCCCCTCGCCTACGCTCGCTCGGTGAGGGAACTCCCTGCGAAAAACCACTAAACCGCTGGCGGATGCCGCTCTCACGTGTGGATTTTGCTGAGAGAAGCGCACCAAACTCCCTACCGGCCGAGTCACTGGCGTGGGCGCTAAGTCCTAATCCGAACCGAGGGTGCTTGCGACGGCTGCTGTTCTTAGGCCTCGACCGTTCGCTCAACCCTTACTGTCCTCGTCGTCTTCGTCTCTGGACAGCGGTCGCTGGACTTAGGGTGTTCTTCTTAGCTTCACCCCCTCGCCTACGCTCGCTCGGTGAGGGAACTCCCTGCGAAAAAACACTAAACCGCTGGCGGATGCCGCTCTCACGTGTGGTTTTGCTGAGAGAGGCGCACCAAACTCCCTACCGGCCGAGTCACTGGCGTGGGCGCTAAGTCCTAATACCGAACCGAGGGTGCTTGCGACGGCTGCTGTTCTTAGGCCTCGACCGTTCGCTCAACCCTTACTGTCCTCGTCGTCTTCGTCTCTGGACAGCGGTCGCTGGACTTAGGGTGTTCTTCTTAGCTTCACCCCCTCGCCAACGCTCCGTCGGTGAGGTCACTCTCAACGAAACTCGACCATGCGCTACGAGGCATGCGGACGCGGTACGCACTTTAGCTCTTCTCTTAGATGCGTCCCGAAGTCCCATCCTCCTCAGAAATCCCTCCGAAACCGACCTTAGGGAAAACCTGGCACTAATCGCCACTCGTACTAAGTAACGAGGACGCGTTTCGGACCAAGCCTTCCCACTAGAGAGCGTCGAGTTCCGAAGCTTTTCGAACTTTATGAACTCCCGAGAGAGGGGGGCTAGTTCCGAGGTTTCTCAGCCGAAAGTTACCTTTCGAGTCGCTCGCTAGGGGGCTTTGGACACTTTAACACCTCGGACGCTAGTCCTAGCCGCGAGGATCAGCAACCTAATCCTAATCCGAACCGAGGGTGCTTTGCGACGGCTGCTGTTCTTAGGCCTCGACCGTTCGCTCAACCCTTACTGTCCTCGTCTTCTTCGTCTCTGGACAGCGGTCGCTGGACTTAGGGTGTTCTTCTTTGCTTAACCCCCTCGCCTACGCTCGCTCGGTGAGGGCACTCTCTACGAAAAACCAAGTTCTTAAGGCTAAGTCGCTGGCGGTTGTCGCGCTCGCGTGGGATTTCGCTACGAGAGTAACACCAAACTCCCTACCGGCCGAGTCACTGGCGTAGGGCGCTAAGTCCTAATACGAACCGAGGGTGCTTGCGACGGCTGCTGTTCTTAGGCCTCGACCGTTCGCTCAACCCTTACTGTCCTCGTCGTCTTCGTCTCTGGACAGCGGTCGCTGGACTTAGGGTGTTCTTCTTAGCTTCACCCCCTCGCCTACGCTCACTCGGTGAGGGAACTCCCTGCGAAAAAACACTAAACCGCTGGCGGATGCCGCTCTCACGTGTGGTTTTGCTGAGAGAGGCGCACCAAACTCCCTACCGGCCGAGTCACTGGCGTGGGCGCTAAGTCCTAATACGAACCGAGGGTGCTTGCGACGGCTGCTGTTCTTAGGCCTCGACCGTTCGCTCAACCCTTACTGTCCTCGTCGTCTTCGTCTCTGGACAGCGGTCGCTGGACTTAGGGTGTTCTTCTTAGCTTCACCCCCTCGCCTACGCTCGCTCGGTGAGGGAACTCCCTGCGAAAAAACACTAAACCGCTTGCGGATGCCGCTCTCACGTGTGGTTTTGCTGAGAGAGGCGCACCAAACTCCCTACCGGCCGAGTCACTGGCGTGGGCGCTAAGTCCTAATACGAACCGAGGGTGCTTGCGACGGCTGCTGTTCTTAGGCCTCGACCGTTCGCTCAACCCTTACTGTCCTCGTCGTCTTCGTCTCTGGACAGCGGTCGCTGGACTTAGGGTGTTCTTCTTAGCTTCACCCCCTCGCCTACGCTCGCTCGGTGAGGGAACTCTCTGCGAAAAACCACTAAACCGCTGGCGGATGCCGCTCTCACGTGTGGTTTTGCTGAGAGAGGCGCACCAAACTCCCTACCGGCCGAGTCACTGGCGTGGGCGCTAAGTCCTAATACGAACCGAGGGTGCTTGCGACGGCTGCTGTTCTTAGGCCTCGACCGTTCGCTCAACCCTTACTGTCCTCGTCGTCTTCGTCTCTGGACAGCGGTCGCTGGACTTAGGGTGTTCTTCTTAGCTTCACCCCCTCGCCTACGCTCACTCGGTGAGGGAACTCCCTGCGAAAAAACACTAAACCGCTGGCGGATGCCGCTCTCACGTGTGGTTTTGCTGAGAGAGGCGCACCAAACTCCCTACCGGCCGAGTCACTGGCGTAGGCGCTAAGTCCTAATACGAACCGAGGGTGCTTGCGACGGCTGCTGTTCTTAGGCCTCGACCGTTCGCTCAACCCTTACTGTCCTCGTCGTCTTCGTCTCTGGACAGCGGTCGCTGGACTTAGGGTGTTCTTCTTAGCTTCACCCCCTCGCCTACGCTCACTCGGTGAGGGAACTCCCTGCGAAAAAACACTAAACCGCTGGCGGATGCCGCTCTCACGTGTGGTTTTGCTGAGAGAGGCGCACCAAACTCCCTACCGGCCGAGTCACTGGCGTGGGCGCTAAGTCCTAATACGAACCGAGGGTGCTTGCGACGGCTGCTGTTCTTAGGCCTCGACCGTTCGCTCAACCCTTACTGTCCTCGTCGTCTTCGTCTCCGGACAGCGGTCGCTGGACTTAGGGTGTTCTTCTTAGCTTCACCCCCTCGCCTACGCTCGCTCGGTGAGGGAACTCTCTGCGAAAAACCACTAAACCGCTGGCGGATGCCGCTCTCACGTGTGGTTTTGCTGAGAGAGGCGCACCAAACTCCCTACCGGCCGAGTCACTGGCGTGGGCGCTAAGTCCTAATACGAACCGAGGGTGCTTGCGACGGCTGCTGTTCTTAGGCCTCGACCGTTCGCTCAACCCTTACTGTCCTCGTCGTCTTCGTCTCTGGACAGCGGTCGCTGGACTTAGGGTGTTCTTCTTAGCTTCACCCCCTCGCCTACGCTCGCTCGGTGAGGGAACTCCCTGCGAAAAAACACTAAACCGCTGGCGGATGCCGCTCTCACGTGTGGTTTTGCTGAGAGAGGCGCACCAACTCCCTACCGGCCGAGGCAGGCGGACGCGGTACGCACTTTAGCTCTTGTCTTAGATGCGTCCCGAGGTCGCCTCCTCCTCACAAGTCCCTCCGAAACCGACCTTAGGGAAAATCTGGCACTAGGCGCTAGCTTTAGGAAAGTATCCTGTCGCGTCTTAGCCCGACCTTCCCATCGAGAGCGTTCGATTTCTTCGAGGACCCTTCCGAAACTTAACAACTGGCGACGGACTCTCACATCTTCGGCGCTTGCCCCTCCTGACAGAGGGGCTCCTTCCGCGGTTTCGAGAGCGGGATGGTCATTTTTCGTTCCCTAATTCCACTAGAGAGGGTCGAGTTCCGAAGCTTTTCGAACTTTATGAACCGCTCTCACGTGTCGTTTTGCTGAGAGAGGCGCACCAAACTCCCTACCGGCCGAGTCACTGACGTGGGCGCTAAGTCCTAATCCGAACCTTAGGGTGCTTGCGACGGCTGCTGCTGCTCTTAGGCCTCGACCGTTCGCTCGACCCTTACTGTCCTCGTCGTCTTCGTCTCTGGACAGCGGTCGCTGGACTTAGGGTGTTCTTCTTAGCTTCACCCCCTCGCCTGCGCTAGCTCTGTGAGGGCACTCTCTGCGAAAAACCAAGTTCTTAAGGCTAAGTCGCTGGCGCTTGCCGCGCTCACGAGGGATTTCGCTGAGAGAGGCGCACCAACTCCCTACCGGCCGAGGCAGGCGGACGCGGTACGCACTTTAGCTCTTGTCTTAGATGCGTCCCGAGGTCCCCTCCTCCTCACAAGTCCCTCCGAAACCGACCCTAGGGAAAATCTGGCACTAGGCGCTAGCTTTAGGAAAGTATCCTGTCGCGTCTTAGCCCGACCTTCCCATCGAGAGCGTTCGATTTCTTCGAGGACCCTTCCGAAACTTAACAACTGGCGACGGACTCTCACATCTTCGGCGCTTGCCCCTCCTGACAGAGGGGCTCCTTCCGCGGTTTCGAGAGCGGGATGGTCATTTTTCGTTCCCTAATTCCACTAGAGAGGGTCGAGTTCCGAAGCTTTTCGAACTTTATGAACCGCTCTCACGTGTCGTTTTGCTGAGAGAGGCGCACCAAACTCCCTACCGGCCGAGTCACTGGCGTGGGCGCTAAGTCCTAATCCGAACCTTAGGGTGCTTGCGACGGCTGCTGTTCTTAGGCCTCGACCGTTCGCTCGACCCTTACTGTCCTCGTCGTCTTCGTCTCTGGACAGCGGTCGGTGGACTTTAGGGTGTTCTTCTTAGCTTCACCCCCTCGCCTACGCTCGCTCGGTGAGGGAACTCCCTGCGAAAAGCCACTAAACCGCTGGCGGATGCCGCTCTCACGTGTGGTTTTGCTGAGAGAGGCGCACCAAACTCCCTACCGGCCGAGGCAGGCGGACGCGGTACGCACTTTAGCTCTGCTCTTAGATGCGTCCCGAGGTCCCCTCCTCCTCACAAGTCCCTCCGAAACCGACCCTAGGGAAAATCTGGCACTAGTCGTTAGCTTTAGGAAAGTGTCCTGTCGCGTCTTAACCCGACCTTTCCATCGAGAGCGTTCGATTTCTTCGAGGACCCTTCCGAAGCTTAACAACTGGCGACGGACTCTCACACCTTCGGCGCTTGCCCCTCCTGACAGAGGGGCTCCTTCCGCGGTTTCGAGAGCGGGATGGTCATTTTTCGTTCCCAAATTCCACTAGAGAGGATCGAGTTCCGAAGCTTTTCGAACTTTATGAACTCCCGAGAGAGGGGGCTAGTTCCGAGGTTTCTCAGCCGAAAGTTAGCTTTCGAGTCGCTCGCTAGGGGCCTTGGACACTTTAACACCTCGGACGCTAGTCCTAGCCGCGAGGATCAGCGACCTACGCTCGGCCAAGGCTACCGAGGTACGTCTCTCCTCTTAAGAAATCTTCCAAATTCGGAACTCGGGAAAAACTGGCACTGTATTTCGGAAATTTTTTTGGGAAAAAATTTTTTTATTATTAAAGATATGTGCGAGGGCATGCATTAGGAGTCTATTAAACCCGACTCCCCCGTGGGACCCAAAAATTTGGGTTCGCTCGGGAGACCCCCCTCCTGATAGAGGGATCGTTTCCGTTAAGATCCCTTCCGAAACATTACCCAAACGGGCTACGTTCAAAATTTTTCCGACCACCCCCTCGGAGAGACCTCTTTTTCCGACTCTACCGTAGCCGAAACGCCTAGAAAACGGGTCCCCAGGTGACCGACCAAAAATTTTCAGAGGGCTCGATTCCGCTAAGGACCGAAAATTTTTTAGAGTCAAAAAAATTTTTTTTTTCTAAGTCCACACGAGAAATTTTTTTTTCTTCTCAGGAATCCGCCTCGTTTATCAGCCTCTACCCTCTGCGAGCCGCCTAGAAAACGGGTCCCCAGGTGACCGACCAAAAATTTTCGGAGGGCTCGATTCCGCTAAGGAACGTAGCGAAAGCTCAAAAATTTTCGCACTTCACGTGGGGAGATGCCTCTCAAAACTGACCCTCGCCCCACGAAAATTTTTAGGAGTCAAAAATTTTTTCTAAGTCCACACACGAGAAATTTTTTCTTTCTCAGGCATCCACCTCCCAAATGCCTCGTTTATCAGCCTCTACCCTCTGCGAGCCGCCTAGAAAACGGGTCCCCAGGTGACCGACCAAAAATTTTCGGAGGGCTCGATTCCGCTAAGGAACGTAGCGAAAGCTCAAAAATTTTCGCACTTCACGTGGGGAGATGCCTCTCAAAACTGACCCTCGCCCCACGAAAATTTTTTGGAGTCAAAAATTTTTTCTAAGTCCACACACGAGAAATTTTTCTTTCTCAGGCATCCACCTCCCAAATGCCTCGTTTATCAGCCTCTACCCTCTGCGAGCCGCCTAGAAAACGGGTCCCCAGGTGACCGACCAAAAATTTTCAGAGGGCTCGATTCCGCTAAGGAACGTAGCGAAAGCTCAAAAATTTTCGTACTTCACGTGGGGAGATGCCTCTCAAAACTGACCCTCGCCCCACGAAAATTTTTTGGAGTCAAAAATTTTTTCTAAGTCCACACACACGAGAAATTTTTTCTTTCTCAGGCATCCAGCTCCCAAATGCCTCGTTTATCAGCCTCTACCCTCTGCGAGCCGCCTAGAAAACGGGTCCCCAGGTGACCGACCAAAAATTTTCAGAGGGCTCGATTCCGCTAAGGAACGTAGCGAAAGCTCAAAAATTTTCGTACTTCACGTGGGGAGATGCCTCTCAAAACTGACCCTCGCCCCACGAAAATTTCGTCGAGTCAACGGCGGGAGTAATCGAAACTCACTTAATGACACGAGAAATTTTTTCTTTCTCAGGCATCCAGCTCCCAAATGCCTCGTTTATCAGCCTCTACCCTCTGCGAGTCGCCTACAGAACGGGTCCCCCCCAACCCGTTCCAAAAGTACAGAGGGCTCGATTCCGCTAAGGACCGTAGCGAAAACTCCCAAATTTTCGCACTTCACGTGGGGAGAGGCCTCTCAAAACTGACCCTCGCCCCACGAAAATTTCGTCGAGTCAACGGCGGGAGTAATCGAAACTCACTTAATGACACGAGAAATTTTTTCTTTCTCAGGCATCCAGCTCCCAAATGCCTCGTTTATCAGCCTCTACCCTCTGCGAGTCGCCTACAGAACGGGTCCCCCCCAACCCGTTCCAAAAGTACAGAGGGCTCGATTCCGCTAAGGACCGTAGCGAAAACTCCCAAATTTTCGCACTTCACGTGGGGAGAGGCCTCTCAAAACTGACCCTCGCCCCACGAAAATTTCGTCGAGTCAACGGCGGGAGTAATCGAAACTCACTTAATGACACGAGAAATTTTTTCTTTCTCAGGCATCCAGCTCCCAAATGCCTCGTTTATCAGCCTCTACCCTCTGCGAGTCGCCTACAGAACGGGTCCCCCCCAACCCGTTCCAAAAGTACAGAGGGCTCGATTCCGCTAAGGACCGTAGCGAAAACTCCCAAATTTTCGCACTTCACGTGGGGAGAGGCCTCTCAAAACTGACCCTCGCCCCACGAAAATTTCGTCGAGTCAACGGCGGGAGTAATCGAAACTCACTTAATGACACGAGAAATTTTTCTTTCTCAGGCATCCAGCTCCCAAATGCCTCGTTTATCAGCCTCTACCCTCTGCGAGTCGCCTACAGAACGGGTCCCCCCCAACCCGTTCCAAAAGTACAGAGGGCTCGATTCCGCTAAGGACCGTAGCGAAAACTCCCAAATTTTCGCACTTCACGTGGGGAGAGGCCTCTCAAAACTGACCCTCGCCCCACGAAAATTTCGTCGAGTCAACGGCGGGAGTAATCGAAACTCACTTAATGACACGAGAAATTTTTCTTTCTCAGGCATCCAGCTCCCAAATGCCTCGTTTATCAGCCTCTACCCTCTGCGAGTCGCCTACAGAACGGGTCCCCCCCAACCCGTTCCAAAAGTACAGAGGGCTCGATTCCGCAAAGGACCGTAGCGAAAACTCCCAAATTTTCGCACTTCACGTGGGGAGAGGCCTCTCAAAACTGACCCTCGCCCCACGAAAATTTCGTCGAGTCAACGGCGGGAGTAATCGAAACTCACTTAATGACACGAGAAATTTTTCTTTCTCAGGCGTCCAGCTCCCAAATGCCTCGTTTGTTCTCATCTCGGGATTTCTTGTAAGGCCAGCGATCTTTCGGGGATTGCTCCTTCCCTTAGCGCGAAGTCCCTCGACGCACCAGTCGTAAGGGAAATGACTCGTCCGCCACGAAACAAGCCCGCCACCTGGTGGCGAAAGTATGCACTAATGAAACTTTCTTTTCTTTAAAGTCTCACTTTCGCCAAAACGGAAGAATGCCATGCGTCTCCTACGATATTCGTGTAGGACTCACTGTCAGGTGTACCGCCCCAGTTTTACCAACAAATTTTCGGACACCCCGAAACTCGGGGAATTTCTCGTACTACCTCCTTAAGAGGGTTTACTCCTAGAGGTACTGCTCGGGCTTACCTCCGATCAGCGTACTACCTCTTTCCATAAATAGTGTGTCGCTCATTCCTTATTTTTTAAAAGATATATACAGTTCAATCGGAACTCATCCCTCACTCACTCCTCTCTCCCAAAGACGTGAAAGAGAAAAAAAAGCGCAAAAAACACAGCCCCATTGCCACGAATGTACCCTGCCCGGTTCGATCCGATACAGACTATAACAGAAA
>SEYY01023240.1:15000-17494 GCA_009176605.1 Armadillidium nasatum
CCTCCACCAGAGTTTCCTCTGGCTTCATCCTGGCCAAGCATAGATCACCATCTTTCGGGTACTAAAATATGCGCTCAAAGAACCCGCCGCTCGTCCCTAGCCAGCGAACCGACGACCTCGAACGAACGCTTTTACGTTACGGCTGGGGCCTCAGCCACGCTGACGCCGACGCCGAGGCGACGACGACGACGAAGCGTCGACGAACCAACCGATGATGCGAGCGCGCCGAACGAAGGATGCGAACGGTTAAGCCTTAGCGGCAGGGAGGTCGCCTGCGAGCCCCGAGCCTGCGCCGTTCTCATACTTTATGGAAGACGAATCGAGGGGAAAGGTAGGGAGCCACCCTCCGCGGCGCCCCGACCACGACGACACGCCTACCCGCCCGCTTACTAGCGCGCGCACGAAACGCGCGCAGCAGCAGCAGCGAAAAGGATGCCGAAGAAGAAGGGGAACGACCGCGAAGGGGGATAAAGACTCCCCGCTAACGCACCCCGAACCGGATCGGCCCTATGAAGAAAAAATCGTTTTCACTTTCGTTTCGCCTTGGGGTTTAGCCAACCCTTTGACTCGCGCATATTCTAGACTTCTTGGTCCGTGTTTCAAGACGGGACGAGTAAGCTGTCGCAGTAAACCTACGCCGCGTATCGCGCTCGGGACGTTTAATCGGGGGCGCCTTCGCCTCTTCTCCGTAGGAGAAGAGGGAGAGGACGCCGACCCCGTCGCAGGCGCGATTTTGTCATGATTTCACCGTCCGAAAGGCCGTCAGACTGGAACGAGGCGGCCCCGCTAATCCCGCGATCCGGGGGCGCTACCGCCGCCGCCTTAGAAAGACGACAACGACGCCGATCCGAAACTGAAAGAAGCGGTTTCCCTGACCCTCGTGTCATCGACACCTCTCGAACGGCCGCGACGCCCTACTTCGGCCAGAAGAGCACCCCCCTTCCGCGCGCACGGAGGAAACGCCGGTCGCCTCGAGAGACCGGGAAACGAGTTCCGCGGCCTCAAGGGAGATCCGTTCAGTACGCTTTGCGACCCTCCGCCGCCAACGTCCGGGGCAGGTTGAATACCAGCCGTTCGGATACGAACGCTCACTCGCTTTAACCTCGTGGTAGTTTCACGCTCTTTTGAACTCTCTCTTCAAAGTTCTTTTCAACTTTCCCTCGCGGTACTTGTACGCTATCGGTCTCGTGGGAATATTTAGCCTTAGATGGAGTTTACCACCTACTTAGGGCTGCATTTTCAAGCAACCCGACTCTCGAGAGGAACCGGCGAGAGACGCGACGCGACGACCTTACGGGCCTTACACCCTCTATGGGCAATGAGACAACATTCAATAAATACTTCAGGTCGCGCGAGCTCTCCCACGATTCCTCCCATACGCGGCATCCCTCGCAGGCCCGTGACCCATCTAGTGGGGCGTGCCTGCAGGCTACGCGCTGGGCTCCTCCCTTTTCAGTCGCCCTTACTCGGGGAATCCCTTTTGGTTTCTTTTCCTCCGCTTATTGATATGCTTAAGTTCTGCGGGTACTCTCCCTTGAAACAAGGTCGGCTTAGGCACGCGGGCGGCAGTGTGCTAACGAAACAGTCGACGCCAGTCGATGCACCCAGCGTCAGCAGCAGCGACCGCAGCAGCAAAAACGAGAAGAAGAACATATTGCGGAAGAAGCTGCTGCTGTTGGCGTAGCCGGTGCACCTACTCGCGCCCGTTCGCATCACCCGATGCCCCTCTGATCACGCTATAGTAGCGCCTTATAGACGAGCGATAAGCATGCACAAAAGCTTGTTGTTGTTCTCCGCTAAAGAGGAGTAATCAAAGAGAACGCGACATTAGCGCGGGAACGTTCAAAATCGGAAAGGAACTTTATTATAATTACTTCTACTACTACTCATCCATCTTTTTTCCCGCTACTATCGTACGTATCCTTCTTTTTTGTGCGCTCACCCGCGAGGAGGAGGAAGAAGCAAGCCGCTTTTGTTTGTGGGAATGAGGTTACTAGTGGTGGCGAGACGGGATTTTCCACTTTTGCGATACTCTATCTCCGTTTACCGAAGGAGAGTGTGTGTGTGGAAAACGCCCGAGTTATTACGGAAACACTTTGATGTGGTGGTTGGAGGCGCCCTTCACCAACCACCACACGACAACGCCACCATCTTCGCCCCAAAAAATAAATAAAAGCGAACCTGCCTGACTGCCTGCCTCCTTTTCAACGTGGTGTGAGGCTGAAGGAAGGTACTATTATTCAGTAGCGGTTATTTTTACTAGACGAGAGAGCAGTTTGCACAGCAAGCAAAAACAGGCGCCACACTGCTGCTGCTGCTGCTGCTTCCGTTCCGAAGACGTTCCACACTGTCGCGTATTCCTCTTTTCTTCCCCTTTATGAACGCGGAGAAAGCTCTTAAATGCATCTTCTCGCGATCGATTCCTCTTTTCGCCCGCCGCCACCTACGCCAACGCCGCTAGCTAGACAAAACGCGGCAATGACGTCGACGACGG
>SEYY01023241.1:0-7500 GCA_009176605.1 Armadillidium nasatum
TTAGCAACAGAACCATCAGAGCGAATAAGAGGAGGAAAGGAAGATTTACAGAAATTGTTGGAGATGTTTTTGGCAAGAGGCCAGAAAGATTTTTCAGTAGGAGAATTTAGGAGCTCAGCACACCTTTGTTTGGTGAAAGTCTGCTTTGCTCGTCGAAGAATATCCCTGCAACGATTCCGATCTGAATGAAAATTAGCTAGAGTGATAGGAGAAGGAGAATTTTTCCACTGTCGATACGCAATGTCTCTAGCCTGAATGGCATGAGAACAAGCACGATCGAACCATGGATTTTGAGGAGAGAAGGATTTAGTTGAAGAAGGAATGAACCTGCTCATCCCATCAACGATTACGGCCCCCACCTTATCGGCAGAGACCGAAGCGTCTCCAGAGAAAAAGCAGTCACTCCAGGAATAGTTAGCGTAGAAGCAACGCAAAGCCCCCCAGTCAGCCCGATCAAAGTGCCAGAAGATACGCTTAGGGCAGGGTGGAGCAGTTGGAGAGAAAGCATGAAAATTAAGACAAATTAGATTGTGGTCGGAGTTACCAATAGGTGCGAAGATAGCATATTTATAGAGAGAAGGACTAGTAGTGAAGCATAAATCAAGAGTGTTCAAGAATTGGTTGGGACGATCTGGAATGTGTGTTGGTTCTTTAATCAGTTGCTCCAGATCGTTGAGAATGCTGAATGATTCGGCCTCCTCTCCCCCTGAATCGGTATGAGAGGAACCTAGCCATTCAGTGTTGTGTACATTGAAATCCCCTAAATAGAGGACCTCAGTATTTGGATGAGAAGATATATATATATATATATATATATATATATATATATATATATATATATATATATATATATATATATATATATATGTAAGTATATGATCACATATACTATTTCCTTTTATTTTTCCAGAGGTGAGGTCACAGTGTGAAGAGACGCTGTGAAAGAAGATGACTTTTTCAAAAACAAACAAGGAGTTTACGCTAAGTCCTTTCCTTTTATGATTTACTAACCTATTTATTTCTTTATTTTTAGATTATTGTATTGATTGTGAAAGTAATATTTAATTTTCCACAACAATAATAAACACTTCATCATTGTAATTATAAACATTTGCAAGACTTAACGTGGATTGAAGCTCATTATCACAAGCCAATCCGTAAGTCCCTTAGTGTGTTTTTACTTTCTGTTTTTTTTGTATAAGAAATATGTAAATTGAAATTGTTTTATAATTTCAGTTCCTACTTGGGAACTAGCCCATTTTTCCAACCTAGGATTTAATTCCGGAATCATCATACGGATAGAACACTCTTGTGTGTTACCCAATCTGCAAGAATTTTGGTTATAGCGTTCCCCAATAGAATCATTGCCCTTCCTTTTTCGCTGCATAGTTTGTTCCATTCAATTGAAAAATCTTTCTTGATTCCATTCAACTATTTTCAGTACTTCTGTACATATTCTGTACCTCAATAAAGTTATAAGGTTTTCGTTCAGTTTCCTTACCCCTTCTTATTGCCATATTCTCGCTGTATTTCGTTCCTTCATCGTGATCCTCCCTATAGCAATCGCTACGCTCCTGAGAAACTTCGGTCGCTCAAGAAGGATTGCGCCATCAACATTTCATCCATCCTTGTTAATCCAGTCGTCCGTAGAAAAGGATAAGTGGACGACACACATCAATAAATCAACCTACCTTTAATTGACGGATACTTCACTAGAAGATCATTCCATTATAGTGAGTATCATATTCAATCATCATTTATATTTTTTTTCTGTCGAGTCCTTCAGGCCCGACTCTTACAGAGAAAAATAATTGGCGACCTTGCCAGGATCTTCATCTTCGATTCCAGGAAATCCTTTACCTTTTAGTGTCTTAGCTAAAATGGCAGTTGGTTTATCTTTAGACTGAGATGCTTCATGGAAAGCTTTGCAGAGAGCTTCAATATCGTGTCCGTCAACAACGTATGTGATGAATCCAAAACTTTCAGCACGATTTTTGTATACATCCATATCATGCTGGAAAGCAGTTGGTTCAGACTGACCCAGTCGATTTATGTCAAATATAGCAATCAAATTATTTAGTTTTTTAACTCCAGCAAAACTCATAGCTTCCCATATTGATCCCTCTGCACTTTCCCCATCTCCAATCAAACAATATACTTTGTAATTGGACTTGTCATAGTATTTGCCAACATAAGCCATTCCGCATGCAACAGATAAACCTTGTCCCAAAGATCCAGTAGCAACATCGACAAAATTCAATCGAGGTGTTGGATGGCCTTCTAGGTCATTATCAATCTTTCTTAAATTAAGTAGGTCTGCTTCAGGAAACAAGCCTGCTTCAGCCCATGCTGCATATAAAATTGGTGCTGAATGACCTTTGGAAAGGATAAACCTGTCTGAATTAGGATCTCTTGGTGCACTAACTTTATATCTCATTGTGTGAAAGAAGAGTACAGACATTATTTCTGCCATTGAAGCACATGATGTAGGATGCCCGGAATTACTGTTGTTGTTACTGTTCTCTGTAAGAGTCGGGCCTGAAGGACTCGACAGAAAAAAAATATAAATGATGATTGAATATGATACTCACTATAATGGAATGATCTTCTAGTGAAGTATCCGTCAATTAAAGGTAGGTTGATTTATTGATGTGTGTCGTCCACTTATCCTTTTCTACGGACGACTGGATTAACAAGGATGGATGAAATGTTGATGGCGCAATCCTTCTTGAGCGACCGAAGTTTCTCAGGAGCGTAGCGATTGCTATAGGGAGGATCACGATGAAGGAACGAAATACAGCGAGAATATGGCAATAAGAAGGGGTAAGGAAACTGAACGAAAACCTTATAACTTTATTGAGGTACAGAATATGTACAGAAGTACTGAAAATAGTTGAATGGAATCAAGAAAGATTTTTCAATTGAATGGAACAAACTATGCAGCGAAAAAGGAAGGGCAATGATTCTATTGGGGAACGCTATAACCAAAATTCTTGCAGATTGGGTAACACACAAGAGTGTTCTATCCGTATGATGATTCCGGAATTAAATCCTAGGTTGGAAAAATGGGCTAGTTCCCAAGTAGGAACTGAAATTATAAAACAATTTCAATTTACATATTTCTTATACAAAAAAACAGAAAGTAAAAACACACTAAGGGACTTACGGATTGGCTTGTGATAATGAGCTTCAATCCACGTTAAGTCTTGCAAATGTTTATAATTACTATGATGAAGTGTTTATTATTGTTGTGGAAAATTAAATATTACTTTCACAATCAATACAATAATCTAAAAATAAAGAAATAAATAGGTTAGTAAATCATAAAAGGAAAGGACTTAGCGTAAACTCCTTGTTTGTTTTTGAAAAAGTCATCTTCTTCCACAGCGTCTCTTCACACTTGTGACCTCACCTCTGGAAAAATAAAAGGAAATAGTATATGTGATCATATACTTACAATATATATATATATATATATATATATATATATATATATATATATATATATAATAAGTCTAGAAAGTCTAGACTAGAATTAGACTTAGTTTTATTAAGCTTTCAGACATAGGATGTCTCGTAGTGTAATACTTTAAATTAGTCATGTTTTAATCTTTTTTCTCATACATCTTAATTAAAATTAGAGCATATCTTTCTTGCATAGGTTTTGATTATGAAATCAAAAGAAAACTTAGTATTTTTATGATTGAGACTAAGAATGCTTTATTTTTTACTCTATGGAAATAATTAATTCAAAATAAACGTAAATGAAATAAAGAAAGCAATAAATCAAGGAATAGTACTTTTGTATAAAGAAAATATAGAAATAAAATTTCACTGTCCTATGTATTTAATATAAAGGTAGAGTGTCTTTTATTCCTTAGATCAGCAGTTCCCAACCTTTTTTCCCTTCCGTACCCCTTCATAATGTTTTTTATTTACGAGTACCTTATATATATATATATATATATATATATATATATATATATATATATATATATATATATATATATATATATATATATATATATATATTAAGAACAGAAATTTTTAATTTCGTAATTTGATATTCCATAATCTATATTCTATAATTTTTTTTCTTTTACATTCTTTTTTAATCAAACCATATATTTTTTTGTGTACCCCCAATCGATAGCAGGCGTACCCCAGGGGTATGCGTACCCCAGGTTAGGAACTGCTGCCTTAGATTATTAGAATTTCTGGTTGGTTGCCATTCATTATATATATTTAAATTTCAAATTTTTGTATTTATGTAAAGTAACAAAATGAAAACCTTGATGCTGTAATATATATATATATATATATATATATATATATATATATATATATATATATATATATATATATATATATATATATATATATATATATATATATATATATATATATATATATATATATATATATATATATATATATATATATATATATATATATATATATATATATATATATATATATATATATATATATATATATATTATATATATATATATATATATATATATATATATATATATATATATATATATATATATATATATATATATATATATATATATATATATATATATATATATATATATATATATATATATATATATATATATATATATATATCTATTTACTATTTGATATGTAATTATAATTACATATCAAGTGGACCAATAAAAAAATTTCACCCCAAAAATAAATTTTTTTCAAATTTTGCTCAAGTAAAATATTCTTTATACATTTTTTTTTTCTTTTTGTACAGGTTTGAAATATCCCAATAATTAAGATTTTCCACTGATTAACATGAATACAATAATTGATAACTGGTTAAAATTGACATTGAAAGTAGAGTTTGAAATATATTTTAAGCTTTTAATATAAGCTTCTTACATTATATAAAACATGACTAATTTATGACAATATAAATTGTCATAAATTACGCTATTTTACTCAATTTCTCAAAAGGTATATAATACTTTAATGTTGAAAAGAAACATGAGCAAGCTTACATTTATGGAAAGTTTGTTTCATTAAGGGATTGCAGTTAGAGAGATTATAAAAATAATTAACATTTCTAAATTCCTTTCAACTAAGAGCATAATTTATTTATGTTAATTACTAGAACTATTTATCAGAATAACATTCCTAAATAGGTAAAAAATATTAACTCAGTAAAGTTTAAGACTTTTAAAATTAAAGACCAATGGCTGCATTGGTTTAAATAATATTGTTTAAAAAATATTTCAAAAAAATAAATATGGTATTATTATTATTATTATTATTATTATTATTATTATTTATTATTATTATATCAGAAGTAGTAAAGAACTAAGTAGTCTTCATGTAGATGAAACTTTGATAACTTAGAAAATGTAATTTTGTTGCTAAAGGTGAATTATTAGCGAGATGATGAAAACCATATCAAATATTTTAATTCATAGATTTGTTTACTAATTTTTTGAAGTAAATATTTTATACCTGGGGCTTATTCAAGTGATAAAATGTATTTCATATCTTAAGGCTTGATGATATTTATTACTAAGAATTTATATTCCATTTTTGTTTGTTTTTTAGCTACTTATTTTTAAGGATATATTCTGATGGCTAAATAAATTTTAGTATTTTTGCGTATTAAAAACAAATTAATTTTGTATCTCAATCATGAGAGCTCTTCAAATTAGAAGAAATCGTTTTTTTAAGCTTTTTCTCCTTGTTGCTGCTATCCTTGGAATTTTATTTATAATTTATTTACATTCGCCGGAAAATGTTCATAACATTAGTACTGGTTCTCTGTATAAGGTAAGTATAAATGTAAATAGCTATATAGGTAAATAAATACTGTACAACTATGTATTAGCTTAGTGATCTTTGTATCACTTGTTTAATATTAGTATCATTGTATTTTATAATATTAAGTGAAAGCTATAGTAATTTTATAAAGAAATATATAATATGTTCATGAAATATTGAAATTGCAATATTTGGATTTTTTTTTTTCTTTCTTTTACCTTCAAAATTGTGTGTTTTATTTTTAAGGTTTCTTTTATTAGTATTGTTAATATGAACAATATATTATACAGAGAACAACAAAACAAAAGGTAACATTTCTTGAGGGAAAGCAGTTAGGAAATTTTGAGCCAGAAGATTTTCCACATAGATCAGGACCTGGTGAAGGTGGTAAACCACATCATCTTTCCCCTAATAAGCAGAATGAAGGAGCCCAATCTGTTGGTGAATACGGAATTAATATGGTCATATCAGATGAGATTGCAATGGACAGAAGTATACCAGACACCAGAAATGGAGAGTAGGTTATGATTTATTTCGAGTTTGATTTATTCAATATGTAAATATACAAGTAGTTTTACCTTCCAAAAAATTTTTTTTTTGAAAGTAAAACTACTTGTCATTACGAAGCAGGAGAGATTAAATGGAATATATAAATAAATATTATATAACATTTAAACTTGTAAAAGGAGAAAAGTTAAATTAATTTCACCATAATGTTGATTCTATTCTCAAATCTTCAGACTAATGACACAGGAGTTTCCCCAGATTCAAAAACCAAGAGTTAGCATATTTAATTTATTATGCACAAGGCAGTGGTTGCCATCTCTTTTTTTAAAAACAGTGTGGTCTTTAAATTAGTTTGTCATTTGCCTAAATGATGATTAAATCATTTCTATTTAGTTATGGTATAAAGTTGTCTCCTGAGAAATTTTTTTTTTTCTGTACTTTTTCTTTATTTAATTTTTAACTACCTTTATATGATATTCTTGATATATATATGTCTCCAAAGGAATATGCTAATATGCCAATTTAATTTTATGTTCTCACAGGTGTAAACATTGGCAGTATCCTGAGGATCTACCAAAAACTTCAGTAGTAATTGTATTTCACAATGAAGGCTTTTCCACTTTGATGCGGACAGTTCATACTGTTATTGACAGAAGTCCTCCTCAATTTTTGGAAGAAGTTCTCTTGGTGGATGATTTTAGTGATAAAGGTAATATAATTATGTACTTTATGTAAGTCAATTAAAGGAGATGAAACGTCTTTAAAGATATGATAATTAAAAACAAATTTTTGTTTTTCAAGTGACATAGTTTACTTTGTAAAATAAAAAAGTCATTATTTGGTAATAGGATTCCATTAAGGTGATTAATTTTAAATAATTAAAAAATATTTCCCCAACTCTTATTATCCTTATTTAACAATTGACATTTTGCTGACCTTGGCCAACTTTTCTTAGAAATTTTTATTTATTGTTCATAAGAGAAATTTTTTTTGGGGGATTTATATATCCATCCACAAGTTTTAGTGGTTTCTCAGGTCTTCAGTGTTTATTTAAATTTTCAGCTGCTCTTAAAGAACCTTTAGAAGATTACATTAAGCGATGGAATGATAAAGTAAGACTTCTCAGAAACACTGAACGAGAAGGTCTCATAAGAACAAGAACAAGAGGTGCCAAGGAAGCAAGAGGAGAAG
>SEYY01023241.1:12500-46050 GCA_009176605.1 Armadillidium nasatum
TATGGTTTGATGAAAAGTTCAAGGAATATTTTTACACCAGGGAGCCTCTAGCTAAGTAAGAAAGCAAAACTTGTCTTTCTCACTTAAATTTGGTAAAAGTTCACTTGTAATTTACTCACTATGAATGGTTCATTCGATCCCAGTTGTCTTACTTAAAATATTCCTCTCCTCGAATGAGATGTGAACTTTTAATATATATATATATATACGTATATATATATATATATATATATATATATATATATATATATATATATATATATATATATATATATATATATATATATATATATATATATATATATATATATATATATATATATATATATATATATATATATATAGTTTAGCTCTCTTGGTGGAAAGTTGTGTTTGTTAGAGCTCCAATGCTAGTGTGTGTGTTTGTGTGTGTTTTTTTTGGTTTTAAATGTGTTGTGTTTTTAACTTTTCTTTAAGTGCTTAGTGTTTTAATCTCATAATGTTTTAAATTAATTATTATAGGTTGTCCGTGAAGATCGTCATTTTCAGATAAGTATTGTTTTAACCTAATTAAACTTTTACCATTTATATTTACTATATATTTTCTACGGTCTTTTAACTGAATTTCATTAGCATAAATATACTTTACAATTTGTTTAGATAATTATGGCTTTATTATTTTTAATTATTGATCTTCTAATAGTTTTAATAATTTTTAATATTAATTATTTTGTTTTTAATGTTAGTTTACGTTACTGTGTACTTGCGTGGGTGCGTGCGTACGTGCGTGCTTGTGTCCGTGACTGTGTGTGTCTGCGTTTTTTTTTTTTTTTTTGAATGTCTAATCTGAGTGATCGTGGGGTTGGGCGTAGGCGGGGGCTTTCTATTACCTTTGCTAACGTCCGTGCCCTTCGATCTAATTTAGCGTCTGTTGAACACCACCTCTCTTCCTCTTGTCATAACCTTTTGCTTCTGTCTGAGACCCAGCTGGACAGGGATTCTTTCTCTAGCAATCTTAATGTCTCTGATTACAACTTTTTTCATAATTTTTGTCTAAATGGTGGAGTCTGTGCCTATATTAACATTAACACTCCTGTGACACGTCTCGTAAATCTAGAATCTCCTAATTTCGATGTTTTATGGCTTAAAATCTGTCTTCCTACTACTACAATTATCTTGTGTTTCTGCTACTGCTCCCCTAATGGAACAGATTTTCCAGTTTTTTTTCAATATCTTACTAATACTCACGAGACTGTCACTTCTTCTCATCCAAATGCTGAGGTCCTCTATTTAGGGGATTTCAACGTACACCACACTGAGTGGTTGGGTTCCTCTCATACTGATACAGGTGGGAGGGAGGCCAAATCATTCAGCATTCTTAACGATCTGGAGCAGTTGATTAGGGAACCACACACACATTCCAGATCGTCCTAACCAATTCTTGAATACACTTGATTTATGCTTCACCTCTACTCCTTCTAGTTATAAATACACCATTTTCCCTCCTATTGGTAACTCTGACCATAATCTTATAGCTCTTAGTTATATTAATAATGTTTTCTCTCCAACAGCTCCACCATGCCCTAAACGTACTTTCTGGCACTTTAATCTGGCTAATTGGGGGGCAATGCGCCGCTTCTTTGCTAACTATCATTGGAGTGAATCTTGCTTTGTCTCGGGGGACGCTTCTGTTTCTGCTGAAAAGGTAGGGGCCGTAATCCTTGACGGGATGGGCAGATTCATCCCATCTTCAACTAAATCTTTTTCTCTTCAAAATCCATGGTTCGATGGCAATTGTTCTCTTGCCCTTCGGGAGAGAGACAATGCTTATCGTGAATGGAAAAACTCTCCTTCTCCTATCACTCTTGCTAATTTTCATTCTGCTCGGAATCGTTGCAGGGATGTTCTTCGACGGACTAAGCGTGCTTTCATAAAAAAGAAGTGCGCTGACCTCCATGGCTCTCCTACTGATAAAAATTTCTGGCCTCTTGTCAAAAATATCTCTAACAACTTCTGTAAATCTGCCTTTCCTCCTCTTATTCGCTCTGATGGTTCTGTAGCTAATACTCCTTCTGAAAAGGCTAATCTCTTCGGCCTCCTTTTTACATCTAATTTAACCCTGCTCAATTCTGGCATCCCTCCTCCTACTCCTTCTCCTCTCAGGTGTCCCATGCCTCCACCTGTAATTACTCATGATCGGGTACATGGGATCCTGAAATCTATGAACGTCAGGAAGGCCAGTGGCCCGGATGGCATTCCCCCTCGTGTTCTGAGGGAGTGTGCTTCCGAGTTGGCCCCTGTCCTCGTTCAGCTCTACTCTCTATGCCTTAATACTAATACTTTTCCTCAATGCTGGAAGCGTTCATTTGTTCAGCCGATCTCGAAAAATGGTAGTCGCTTTGACCCTTCTAACTATCGACCTATAGCTCTCACTTGTGTTCTGTCTAAAATTTTTGAAACTCTCCTCAACTCTCATTTCCTGGATCATTTGGAGTCTCATTCTCTTCTCTCTGATCACCAGTATGGCTTTCGACGCTCGAGGTCAACTGGTGACATACTTTCCTATCTTACTGATCTATGGTCTTCTGCCCTTAGGGACTTCGGGGAGTCTTGTGTGGTGGCGCTTGACATATCCAAGGCTTTCGACCGGGTATGGCATGCGTCGCTGCTCTCCAAGCTCCCTTCCTTTGGGTTTCCTCCTTCCCTTTGCTTACTCTTGTCTAGTTTTCTCTCAGATCGTTCCATTTCGGCTCTTGTAGATGGAGCGACCTCTTCCTCCTTTTCTGTCAACTGTGGTGTTCCTCAGGGATCTGTTTTATCTCCAACTCTATTCTTACTTTTCATTAATGATCTTCTCAACTGCACTTCTAACTCTGTTCACTCTTATGCTGATGACTCAACTCTACATTCTTCTTCTCATTTCAAATCTGCTCCCTCTTTTGCTTCTAGAGTTGCTTCTCGTCTTCAACTTTCCGATTCTATTCTTGCCGATCTGGATGGAATTTCCCGGTGGGGTCATAGCAACCTTGTGAAATTCAACTCTTTAAAAACTCAACTTCTTCACATCTCCCTCTCAAAAACACCTCCTAACTTTCCTATCCTCTTCGATGGCTCTCCCGTCTTACCTGTAAATAACATTAATATTCTTGGTCTAAACATAAACAACAAACTGTCTTGGAAACCTCATATCACAATGGTTGCTAAAGCGGCCTCTAAGAAGCTGGGAGTTCTGTTCAGATTGCGAGAATTTTTTTCTTCTGAGCAGTTACTCCAAATATATAAGGGTCTTATTCGCCCTTGTATGGAGTACTGTTCGCACATTTGGGGGGGCTCAGGCTCCTCCTCTCTTCTGGATAGGGTTGAGTCAAAAGCTAAAGATTGAGTCAAAAGCTAAAAGATTAATAAACTGTCCCCTACTTTCAAACTCTCTTGACCCTCTATCTCTGCGACGTGACGTCGGTGCGCTATCTCTTTTCTATAAGTATTACAATAGCATGTGCTCGAGGGAATTGGCCTCTCGTATTCCTCCACCGTTGCGTCGTCCTCGTTGCACAAGGGGTGCCCTGCTTTCGCACCAATTTTGTGTGGACGTAGGAAACCCCAGGCTAGCCCATTGTAGTGCCTCCTTTCCAGCCACCTCTATTCTGTGGAACTCTCTACCATCTATTTTTCCTCCTGTATTTAATCTTCCTCTCTTCAAGGCTTCCGTCTGTGCCCACCTGAGGGTTGTACGTTAGGTGTGTGTGTCTAAAGGAATTTTCTCCTTATGTGTGTGCCCCTCTCCTTGAAAAGGGCTCTGCCCGTGAGTGGTGGCGTTCTGTAAAAAAAAAAAAAAAAAAAAAAAAAAAAAAATATATATATATATATATATATATATATATATATATATATATATATATATATATATATATATATATATATATATATATATATATATATATATATATAGGTAAAGGTGTAGATTGTTTCTGACTTTCGATTGTCAGAAATATCGATAATCGAAAATATCGAAGAGGCCTAACCTAAACATGCCGAGAATTAGAGGGCTACGTCCCTATTACACCAGACATACACACAATTATTATTACTTACTTTTCTAGCAGAACCTAATTCGACTTATCATAACCTGAACTACCGAAGTTGCCGTAATTTAACCTAAATAATAATAATTTTAATGTACTTAAATATAGTTTATAACATAGTTTAAATTTAAGGTATCTGAACAGAAAAGAACAAATTACACTTATATCTGAAATTCATTTAAAGAAAATGATAGGTATAAAAAAAAATTATAGGTTTAAACTATCGATTAAAATAAAATATCGACATAAAAAAATATCAATATAAAAAATATCGAAAGTCAGAAACAATCTATACCTAAGCCATATATATATATATATATATATATATATATATATATATATATATATATATATATATATATAATATATATATATATATATATATATATATATATATATATATATATATATATATATATATATATAGTATAAGAATACTTAGATATGGGGGATATCAGTGGCCAATTGGAATTGAAGAAAAGATTGAATTGTAAAAATTTTCAATGGTTTATGGAAAATGTTGCATATGATGTTCCTCGGAAATATCCAGAACTTCCACCAAAATATTCATGTTGGGGAGGTGAGTTGTTATATATATATATATATATATATATATATATATATATATATATATATATATATATATATATATATATATATATATATATATATATAGTATATATATATATATATATATATATATATATATATATATATATATATATATATATATATATATATATATATATATATATATATATATATATATATATATATATATATATATATATATATATATATATATATATATATATATATATATAGTATTTAAGCACACTAAATTCGCTCGTACTCTAACGATATAATATTGAGAACCACTTTAAAAACAATAAAAAGTAAAACACTAAAACATCTTAACAAGGAATTAAACTGAAAATAAGCAGTAATAGGCTAAAAAATTGGCATAACGTTTCGAAGCTATTAAGTTTCCTTTTTCAAACGCCATTGGAAGATAAATGACACTGAAAAAAGCTTCAAACCAAAAAACTAATGAAGAAAGGCAAGGCCAAAAATACACACACACACACACAAAAAAAAATAAAAAAATAACACACACACACACAGACAAGGAAAATACAAAAAAATATATGAGGCAAGACTGTCAACATTGTCTAAAAAAGGTCCTTAAAAAAAGCAAATGTAAAATTGTTGAGCTCAAAAAATCTCAGAGATGAATTAAAATCATCCTCATATATATATATATATATATATATATATATATATATATATATATATATATATATATATATATATATATATATATATATATATATATATATATATATATATATATATATATATATATATATATATATATATATATATATATAATTTATACTAATCTGTTAATGTTTTTTGATTTAGATATAAATGTAAAAGTCCCTATCCCAAGCAATGGAATGACGCTTTGTAATATGCCTCATATATTTTTTATATTTTCTTTTGTCTCTGTTTTTTTTTTTTTTTTTCTTTTTGTGTTTTTGCCATTGCCTCTTTCTTCAATAGTTAGTTGGCTTGAAGCTTTTTTAGTGTCATTTATCTTCCAGAGGTGTTCGAAAGAGGAAGCTTAATAGCTTCGAAACGTTATGCCAATTTTTTAACCTATTGCTGCTTTTTTTTCATTTTAATTCCTTGTTAAGATATTTTAGTGTTTTACTTTTTATTGTTTTTAAAGGGGTTCTCGCTATATATATATATATATATATATATATATATATATATATATATATATATATATATATATATATATATATATATATATATATATATATATATATATATATATATATATATATATATATTACAACCTTTTGCACAATCGTGAAGTGACTATTGCAGGCCCCATTCAATTTCCAGGCTCACCTCTCACTAATTTTTTCCACTTATTCCTATCTTCCATCATTCGCACACCTTCCTCCAAGGTCATCCCTCTGTCCCTTCATAACTCTTGACACCATTCATCCAACCTCCTCTCACTCCCTCCATTTCTGATAAAAATACATTTTTTACCATTCTCTCTTCATTCATTCTACAAACATGACCAAACTATCTCAGTATACTCTTTTCAGCTCTTCCAACCAAGCTCCTTCTCCAACCACACATTTCCTTTATTCTTGTATTTCCAATTCTGTCTCTTCTTCTAATACCACAAATTCTTCTCAAACCTTTCATTTCGAAAACTTTTATCTTTTTTATTTTCCTCACATTCAATCTCCATACTTCGTTCCAATATATGATCACTGGTATACAACATCCCTCAAATCTCCCAACACCTTCTCACCTTTCCTTATTTTATTCTTACTTCATCGTCCTCACTATCATCCCTTTCTCCAAAAATCACCCCCAAAATACTTAAAATAAACTAACCTACTCCAATCTCTCTCTAACCACCTTAATTTGAATATCATCTCTCTCGTCCACATCCCTCACCCCTCCCCCACCATTTTTCATCCACAACACTACTCTTACTCGCATTTACTTTTAAGCCCAACTCATCGCATCCCTTTACAAACTCATCCACTAATAGCTTCAATCTCCCCTGAGTCTACCGCCAAAAGTATATCATAATTCGTATCCCATATACCTTGTTCATCTCTCATTTTCATCAATCTCTCTACTGTATCCATCTTTCTCACCACTTTATCAATAAATTAAAAATCCCCAGACATTACACAACCATGCCTCAATCCATTATTTACATCAAAGAACTCAGTTTCCATTCTATTTACTCGCACTCACGCTCTACTATTCCTATACAATGCTCTAATACCTTCTCTTACCCTCTCATCAACTCCAAACTCACTCAAAACCTCCCACAGTGTACTTCTGTTTACCCTATCGTAAGCGTTCTCTAGTTCCACACATGAACACTCCTTCTTTTTACCACTACTTTATTCTTCAATCATTCTTAGAGTAAAAGCCTGATCCATACACCCCCAACCTACTTTAAAACCCCCTTGTTCTTCTTCTATTAACCCGTCTATCCCTATCCTATTCGTTAAAATTCTTCCATACACTTTTCCCACTAGGCTCAATAAATTTATCCCCTTGTAACTTTCATACTCAAATTATATATATATATATATATATATATATATATATATATATATATATATATATATATATATATATAATATATATATATATATATATATATTATATATATATATATATAATATATATATATATATATATATTTTATTTTTTTTTTTTTTAATTTATCCTGCTCTAGCTATGGACCCTTTTATTTTGCCAGAGAATTTTATTTTGCTCCGAAATTGTTTCAAAACTGATAAGTTTGATATTTTTCATGAATTTAAATATAATTATAATTTACGAAAAAAAAGATATTAGAAAAATATTGTATTTTGAGCTGTTTTCATTTATTCTTCTTTTGCAGCTTCGTAATGGGGCATCAAATCAGTGTTTGGATACTTTAGGACACTCAGCACCTAGCTTGATGGGAGTCTCTCATTGTCATGGATTTGGAAATAATCAGGTATTTAAGGTATTTTATATTTTTGGTGGAGGCTTATAATTCTTAGACCTTATTTTTAACGAATTCTCTCTCGTCTTATGAACATTTGATAATAGGATAAGTTTTGTGGTAGCAGTGAAATAGAGCGCAGCTACACATTGAATATTACCTTGATATACTTTTATACATTTAAAACATTTCACATTAAAACATTAGTTTAATAATACTATCTTCGACTGTCATCTATTAGGAATAGGTCTTTGGAAGAGAATAAAACTAAATATTAGATATTATAAACACTTCTGGATATTGATAAAGTTATGATACCTGTGATTTAAATACAGTTTTGCAGAAAAGTTTTGCATTCATGCGGCTTGAATTTTGTAATTTTATATGAAAATCCTGTGAAAGTCTAAAGTCTTTCTGGATGTAATACTGAATTTTTAAGAGCTTGTAACAATTAGAGGTTGCCCTGATTCATGTCAAATTTGGTGGCTCATTAATGTTATGCTTCTTTAGAAGACGGGATAAGAGTAGATTTGCTTTATAACAATAGAGTTTACATTATTTGTGTTGATAGATTTAGAAGAGCGTATCATAAATAATATCAGTGATCAGTTTAGATATTTAAAAGTAAATATGAATTCTATTATTTTTAGATGTTCAATAAGAATTGGTTTTCATTATTAAGGCTTATTTGAAATAATAATAATTATAATGTCTTTAACATATATGTGAAGATAATTATTGGTTTAAAGTACTACAAACTCCAGAAATATCTCATAGATGGAAAATGATTCTTCCAGTTTTCAAAATATATATATATATATATATATATATATATATATATATATATATATATATATATATATATATATATATATATATATATATATATATATATATATATATATATATATATATATATATATATATATATATATATATATATATATATATATATATATATATATATATATATATATATATATATATATATATATATATACGCCTCCTACAGTTAATTCGTTTGAACGCTGAAGGACAATTAGGAGTTGGAGAAAGATGCATAGATGCTGATAGTCAAGGACTTAAACTCATCTTTAGTCGCTTAGGAAGTGTTGAAGGGCCTTGGCAGTATGATGAGGTGACTCTTTTGTTATTTATTATTTTTAGAAATTAGAAGTATGTTTTATTTGTTTGTTTATTTTATTAATTTATTTTCACTATATTCACACTGGAATAATTTTATTTTAAATGTAATTTTGATCCGGGAAAATCTGTCATCATAACTCTTTATCCTACACTTTATCTTAGCATTGTAAATACCAGATTTATTTACTCGCACCGTTTTGTCCTTTTCTTTGCAATTCAGAATTTCCTCTTATCCTTATTTATCTTTGTTATCAGCAGTACATCTCTAGATCAAGAACGATCCGTCCTCACTACTTAAAAAGGGACTATACCAACATCTGGTCTGTTGTCTTAATTTATTATCCCCTTTGTTTTTCTTTGCATTGCATTTTATAATTGTTTAGTATCACTTTAATTATACAGTATATGGTTTTTTTTACAACTTAGTTAATTGCCAATAGTGCTTTATTTACAAATTATTTGTTATAAAAAGAGCTAACAGGACCTAATATAATTTATCTGTTAAGAATATATATATATATATATATATATATATATATATATATATATATATATATATATATATATATATATATATATATATATATATATATATATATATATATATATATATATATGAACCGACCGGGGCCCCGGCCAAAAATCAGGGAAAACCGGGGTTGCCGGCCGGGGTTAAAATGGCAAATTATACTTAAATTTTTTTAATTCTTTTAATTTTCAGCCGATTCTGCTGAAACTTTCAGTTATATAGATTTTTTACCGGTAAGAAAAGTCCATTTCTAGCGTTTTTCAGAGTCTATTACGGTTAAAAGTTTTTGTATTTTTTTTTTTGTTGAAATTTTACCCTTTTTTAATTGAATGGCGGTGCCAAACCACTTTTTAGAATGAGCTGAAAATTGGACCATTTATTCAAAATTAAATGGGATACAAAAGTCTCTAATAGACTTTTGTTCCCACAGTTATAGGAAAAATGTTATAATCCAAAAACTGACCAACTATAGAAAAAAATATTTTTTTAAACTAAAAAAATCCACCTTTTCAGACAAAATTTTTTTTAAAAAAATACAACGATGACATTTCCTATTTTTGGTGTGTATAGAGGAGGGATGGGGCTACAAATTCCTTCATGTACTTTATTCGATGACATTCGTTGGTTTTGAGATATAGCCTTCAAAAAGGTCCATTTTTGGCCAAATTTCAAAAATTCGCAAAGTTTGAGAGGCTATATCTCGCTTCAAACAAAGAGCATTTAAATATGCACTAAATAAATATTGTTGCCCTGCCCTCTTCTAAACAATATTCACAAATAAAAAAAAATAGTAGGTAGCGTTTTTTATAAATAATTTTTTCCTCCAGAACGGTACGATTTTTGCAAATTTTTTTTCAAGTGCTTATATAACTTTTTTCTAGACGTGATATCAAAAACCTATTCCCACCAATGCAAAAAATTGGGGCAAAGGTATTCAGCTAAATTTTCAGCTCATGTGGACCAGTGGTTTGATCCAGTTATTCATTTTTTTCAACTTTGGGTCCAAATAAGTTTCAAACCGTTATGGACTCAAAAAAATGCTCGAAATCAACTCAGAATTTCGTGAAAAAATTCACATACTTTGAAAATTTCAGCTCAATCAGTCAAATAATAAAAAAAAAAATTTCAAACAAAATATAAGAAAATTAAGATTTTTTTTCTTTTCTGTTTCTTTTGACCGCTCCTTTTCTGCTAGTGAATGTTCATCTTTGTGTTTTGATTTTAGATACTCCAAAAAGATTTGGTTGAAATTTTTTTACTTGTAGCACCCGGAGGTTCTCTTCTAATTTTCTGACTGCAGATGTTAACATTTAGCTATTTCGAGCCTATCCTGAAACATTGTAAAGTATTCAAATACTGCAGAAGCTGATCTTTTAGCCATATTGACTGAAAGTATAAACAAAATAATAATTTTTTAAATAATGCAGCTAAATGATACAAGTTTGATACATGGCAATAAAATAACAATGATATGTATAAATACAGGTTAAATTGATAATTTTATATCTTACATTTTTTCAAACTTTACCTTAGGGTCTTACTTAAGTAAACCTGTTGAACCACTATTATGAATTAGAATATTTTTTTTTTTTTAATTTTTGTACTTTTTTTAAACTTTAACTATACAAAACTGTAATTTTTTGATTTTTTTATTTTGGAGAAAATGCATATAATCATTAATTTAAGTGAATGTTGGCTATTCTACTCCTTCCTTACAATTAAATAAACCTTTATATCTAATTTTCTTAACCTTAAATTTCAGTGCTTTTGACCTCTTTACAAATTTTAGGAAACCCCGGCCAGAACCCCGGCCCCGTCCAAATTTGGGTGACCCCGGTCGGTCCCTATATATATATATATATATATATATATATATATATATATATATATATATATATATATATATATATATATATATATATATATATATATATATATATATATATATATATATATATATATATATATATATATATATATATATATATATATATATATATTTTTTTTTATTTTTTTATTTCTCCTCTGGTGGGCAAAGGCCAGAGGCCTACCATTTAATATATATATATATATATATATATATATATATATATATATATATATATATATATATATATATATATATATATATATATATATATATATATATATATATATATATATATATATATATATATATATATAATAACTGATGAACATGTGAATCAATTATTTGAATGTAATTCATGTTTTGGCTTCCAAAATAAATATATATATATATATATTATATATATATATATATATATATATATATATATATATATATATATATATATATATATATATATATATATATATATATATATATATATATATATATATATATATTATGGAAGCCAAAACATGAATTACATTCAAATAATTGATTCACATGTTCATCAGTTTTATTTTTACTTCCCTTTTTTCATCCCTCTTCTACTTTTCAAATCTGAAAAAAATTAAATCCCTTTTATAAGTAATATCCAGGTTTTTAAAAGTACAATCTTAGGGATTTTCACTCGCTATTCAGAGTCATCTTTAAGAAGACTCCCACCAAAGCTGCAATCTCAGTTTACTCATTGAATATAAGTTTTGTCAATCTAACTTAGTATAGGTGGTGATGTATAGTTCTTTACATAAGTAAAGAAGGAGCTATCATTCACGAAGTAGAAGCTTTTTTATCCCAAATGAGAGTTAAAAGTTCCAACTGAGGTGGAAGTGAAGTTCAAAATCAGTATTTTCAGTTCTATTACTTTCACTCATCGTAACTATTATATTGAAAGTCATTCTCTACAGATCCTCCTCAATAATATCTGCCTTAATCACATAGTGCATCTTTTGTCTTTCTATTCATTGTGTATGAATTGGATCATCTGTGTACTGTAAAGTAAGAATCCATACTTTTGAACATTTTTACCAGCATTTTAATTGAAAGACTGTCAGTTCAGCTTTGATTTGTAAAGCATTCAAAGCCTGATTACCTACAATTAATCTAAGTAATGTGATTTCTATCCACTCTTGCTTCGTACATATCGTTACACTTACTTTTATGTCAATAGAAAGAGCTGACTCAGTTCGGGTTTTTTTTTTTTTTTTTTTTTTTTTTTTTTTTTTTTTTTTTTTTTAAGTTCACATCTCACGGGCATGCCCTATTCTAGATGGACCATATTCCAGAATGTTAACGAAGATCATTATTCCGCAATTCTCATATCTCAGAATTCCAATTTTATATTATTTTGTATTATATTTTCTGTGTTACTTTCCTATCTTTCTAATTTAGGTTCTTCTCAAGTATACTGGCAAAACTTCCTCTTCGGTAAATTGTTCAATAAAGATAATTGTTTGATTAATTTTGCATTTTTTATTTAAATAAAAAAAGTTATGTACAGTCGTCAACAGAAGTTCGTTCCTATTAGGCTGGAAATAAATATTTATATAAAATGGAGATCATTTCATAAAAGCTATTTTGAATAAAAAGAAAATAAAAACATTGAGCGGGGCTTAATTGAACTGTGATTGGCTGAACCTGAAATGATCTCCATTTTATATAAATATTTATTTCCAGCTTAATAGGAACGAACTTCTGTTGACGACTGTACCTTACATACCTCTAAACATTTTGTTTGAAATAAAAAGTCTAGTTAAACAATCGTTATACAAAACTAGTTATAATATTTTGTGAGAAAACTAAATGTAAACAAGGACTAACATTACATGTAGCTCTTCTATTTTTTGACAGCAGAAACACATGCTCCTGCATAAGAATCTTGGGAAATGCGCAGCTCTTCATCCACAGACAAACCAGTTAAAGGTGTTGCCTTGTGATCCAATAAATAATTACCAGAAATGGACCTTCCACACTGTAGTACCAAAGTGGTAAAATAAAGGGAAAGAAAAGGAAAGAAAAATATATATAAAAATAAGAGAAAGATAAAGGAAAATTTTGTTAAGTTTATTTAATTTATTTTTCGTGTCATTATTCAGTTCCCTATAGCTTGGTAATAGATGTTTAAATTAATAGAACATTGTTTACATTTTTCTATAGTATACTATTGTTTTAACACAGTTGTTTTGTTGTAGTATTAAGTAATTATATATATATATATATATATATATATATATATATATATATATATATATATATATATATATATATATATATATATATATATATATATATATATATATATATATATATATATATATATATATATATAATATATAAATAATTTTTTTTTTATGGAATATATTTAATGTAAACGTTGAAATTGTTGTGGTAGCCTAGTGGTTACAACATTAGACTGTCATAGCAATGACCCTATTTGAAACTCTGGTGAGGCTGCACCTGTTTTTCTAGCAGCGAATAAGTATCCAGGTTAAAGGCCCCCAGTAAAAGATAGAGAGGGAGCAGTGGGAAGGAACCTGTCACCTTGCCACATATATTGAGGAATATTATAACACCCCTTTTTTAATAACTTAATTTCCAAACTTTTCCTGGGGGAAATGGGGGATTACCTTTGTACCCTTTGTGTTTAGTATTTGAAGTACGAAAATACAGCTTCCTCTCTATTGTTTTAGAGAAAAATTATTTTTAAAACTAAAAACAATGTTCCTGAAATGCTATTTTAAGTTAATTATCAAGTATTCTATTTTTATTAAGCTAATTTTTAATCTTGCATTCCAAAAGAAATTTAAAGTCTTTCGTATTCTTTTCGGTAGTCAGTAATACCCTCTTCCGGTCCCCGGTCCCCGGTTCCTCCTCCCCGTCCTTCTTCTGAAATTTAAAAAAAAAAAAAATTTGTCTTAATTAAACTTTCTATTTTTGTAGTTTTACAATCATAAGATTAAGGTTTTAATTATAATTCAAAATATAATTTCTCTTTTTAGAATCAAAAGTCAGAAAACTGACGATTTTTAGTCAGTGTAGTTTGTTTATTTATTTATTTATTTATAATTATTATTATTATTATTATTTAGTTATTTGGCAAGTAAAAATCTTGCGATATGATGAATGTTTGGAAAATATGAAGAATTCAATTAAATAATGTGTAGAAATTAGAAAATAATTATGGGAAAAACGAGAAAATGCAAGCAATTACTCCTTAGAATATCTTTCTTAGGCTTTTAAAATACTGATAATGAAAATGTCTCTTTAGTCTGAGTCTGACTCCATCATTTAAAATTGCCCTTTTATGACTTATACTCCGACTCCATTGTCATTGTTCTAAAATTGCCTTTTTGACTCCTTCCAACTAGATCTCTTGCTCCATTTACATTTATGAAATTCATAATTTTAGGTTATGAAACCTTATAAAGTGTATATAAGGAAAGAGTATGGTTTGTTATTTAACTTCTTAATTTTAACCTACAATTGCAGTACAGAAAATATTGAATAGCAATCAAAGAAATTTTTTTTCTTAGTCATTGGCACCATCGTTATACAGACGGAAAAATTCTTGTTTTACTTCAATTTATTTTTAATAATATAATAATATATATATATATATATATATATATATATATATATATATATATATATATATATATATATATATATATATATATATATATATATATATATATATATATATATATATATATATATATATATATATATATATATATATTTTCTCCTACTTTCCCTATGTCAGAGAGGTGGGCAAATTTTTTCATCTTGCATGCCTTTATTAATGCACCATGTTCATGTGCCACAAAAAGTTCAAATATTACATAAAAGGAAAGTTATGTATAGTGTTTGTTACTCATTATAATTCTTTAGTACATATACACATAATTTTGGTACTAATAAACTCCAAATTTATTCATTTGAATTATGAATTAATAAATTATGTCAGTGCCACGTTAAACTAAATTAATCCGTTAAAAATTGGTTAATGTGAAGGTTAATTAAAAATAAAATGGTAATGATTATTTCTTTGGCTATGAATAAAGTCATCTATGGGAGTTAAGCCTGTAAAAGTTATGTCAAAGTAGTTAAACTGAATTTTATCAAAATTACAGTAAAAAGTACTTATCAAACTTTATTAGTACATGTTTATAATATATATATATAATTTTTTTTTTTTGAAAATTGCTTTGTCTTTAAAATATATATTATAAACCTTGTGATCCAAGATTTTAATTTGAGCAAGAGAAAAGTCATAAATAAATGAAAAGTGAACTCTATACTACTATGTGACCATCCCTGCAATAACAAATACTTTCATTTTTCTTTTTTATATAATTCATTTAGTTCAATCAGTATTCTGTTAGTAATTTTATGATCTGATCTTTACTGACTTTGAAAAAATGCATAAATTTTAAACGAACGACTGTCCTTTACTTGAGTTCTTATTCACTTTATTTTATCCAATATTATGACTATATTTTCACCTTTTAATTTGACACAGCTATTTAAAAATATATCGTCCATCAACTTTTGTTTTCATTTGTCTTTACTCAAATTCAATCACATCTTTCATTCACAAATCTCACTATTAAATCTTGCTCTTAATTTCTCACCCATCAAATATTTACATGATTAGTAAATGGCCATTAAGTTTGTAATTCTTGTTGGTCTCGTATTTTTAAGAAATGACATACAGTACTCGTTATTGCTAAAGCATTAGTATGATATAATTAATATATTTTTAATATCTTCCTGTCGGCCTTTATACTAGTTTGGTTATAAAAGCTTGTTCAGTGGATAATTGTACATTTATTTATAAGACTGATTAGTTTTCATTGAGGAATTATGAAAATGGATGCGAATGAAAAATTGACTTGAATGAACAAGGAAGAAGAAGAGAAACAAAATGGCTTGTAATAATTACTAAATAGGTTTCATGAATGACATTGAATCAAAACTGATTATTATTTTTTATCATTATTTAATCAATAGTAGTTAGTGCCAGGTGTAATGGTGTCATTTTTAAAGAAAATCAGTTTACTTACTAAAAGAAATTTAAATATTTAAATTCCTTGAAAAAAAAAAAACTGTCTTTAATTGTGTACTTTTGATTTAAATAAAAATGGCTAAATTCTTCATATATATATATATATATATATATATATATATATATATATATATATATATATATATATATATATATATATATATATATATATATATATATATATATATATATATATATATATATATATATATATATATATATATATATATATATATATATAGTTAGAGCTTTGCATAGAGATTGTTTGCAGTTTAGGATATGGGTCAAATTAATTAGTTTTATATTTATGCCGAGTGTCTGAAATGAAGCATAATCAGCAAACTAGAAACTTAATGTTGTATTTATTTCTGAGCAGAAAATCTGTATATTGGTTTAATGTTTAGATATCGTATATCTTTATCCACATTTTGTGATTTTTTTTCCATCTTGGGCATCTATGAATAAGCAGGATTTTTTTATATTTTTTTTTATTATATATATATATATATATATATATATATATATATATATATATATATATATATATATATATATATATATATATATATATATATATATATATATATATATATATATATATATATATATATATATATATATATATATATATATATATATATATATATATATATATATATATATATATATATATATATATATATATATATATATATAATTAGCACTAGACAATATTTTAATAATCGCAAATCAAAATAGGAATAGAAGAGAAGGAAATATGAAAAATCATTACAGAAATACATCTTATAAGTTTATGAAAAGTTTATTATTTGTCAAATAAGTTAAATTCAGTTAAGTTTTGTAGGTTTACAAACCTATTTATGAGAAAATGTAGCTCAGAACTTCTAAGGAAAAAAATTGGGTGATTTGTTTTAGAATTGAAGGTGAATGAAATTGATCTATTTATAACTAGGGATAAAGGCTTCTACTTAATTTAAAAAGAAATTTATTCAGATTAAATGATTTAACAGAATTGAATTTACGAAGAACCAAATTGCTTCAGTATATTTAATAGGTTAAATAGGTTAACCTCGAGACTTTCTACAGTTTGATATCACTTCATTGTAAGGAAAATATAATTGGTTTGAACTCAGTTTTTGTTGATCAGTAATGATTTTCAAATGAGACGATTACTTCTCTGCCTCATTATCATTTTTAGTAAGAGTAGTGGATCGGAGGTTTACATCGAATTGCGAATATGTTAACGGAGAAAATACTGTAGGACAATTTGAACAAATTGACGAAGTGCCATTATAGGATATGTTTTGCAACCGTGATAACCGACCAAATTATGGCGAGATCCAAGGTATTTTATTCTCATAATGGTGGTGTAGTATTAAACTACTAAAAATACTATAAAGACTGATTAGACCTTAACTTGTACTAAATGAAAAGACTATATAGCAAGTTTGAATATTCATTATCAAAATTTTTGGACATTCCATTTAAAAGTTTTTTAAAAGTATTTTATTGGCTTGTACATTTTTTATGTAGAAAAATTTGTTATGTATTGTAGTTTTTAAAATTTGTGATAATATATTATTCCAAAAAAATTTTATTTATATTTATTTTTATATATTTTTATTAAATAGTTTCTTTTATACATGTATTAATGGTAAAGGTGATCATATTTTTAATAAAAGTAAATTTAAAGGTTCGGCTTTTAATTAAAATTAATTTTAACTACCAGTAATTGGGTTACATAAATTTCTATTGTAAACGGTGGATCATAGAACTGCAAAATTTAAATCCCTTAAATACAGTAAAGTAAATAACAATTTCTACCAACTCGGCTGGGAAGGAATGGTTTCTTCACTTCACTCTGTTTAACTGATGTATCTGGTTAAAGGGTTTATGAAACTTATTACCACCTAAAAGCAGCATTCGTACAATGGGCACGGAGTATAAAGAAGCCAGAAAAATTTCGATCCAGCATGCCTTCTACCTACAAATGAAGTGATTACAAACATCCAGTTGGCTCTATTCCCCTTTTCGATCTCTTCACATACTGCATTTTAGATTCTCCTCTCAGACATCCCTTGCGTTTACCCTTTATTACATTTGATCAGGTGCATAGGCTTCTGAAATCTATGAACGTTAGGAAGGCAAGTGGCCTGGATGGCATTCCTCCCAGAGTTTTAAGGGAGTGTGCTCTGAGCTGGCACCGTCATTCGTTCAACTTTTCTCTCTATGCCTCAATATTAGTACTTCCCTCATTGTTAAAAGCACGCATTAGTCCAACCTATTCCGAAGAAAAGTAGCCACTCTGATCCTTCTAACTATTACCTATAACTCTCACTTGCATTCTGTCTAAGATCTTTGAAACCCTTCTCAACTCTCATTTCGTAGAGCATTGGAATCCCATTCCTTTCTTTCAGGTCATCAGTATGGCTTTCGACTTTCGAGGTCTACTGGTAATATACTTTCCTATTTAACAGATTTATGGTCTTCTGCCCTTATAGACCAAGGAGAGACGTGTGTTGTGTGATGGCGCTTGACACATCTAAGGCATTTGATCGGATATGCCATGCGTCACTGCTTTCCAAGCTCCCCTCCTCCTCTTTGCTTACGTCTAGCTTTCTTTGTAGTCGTTTCATTTCGACTGTTATTGATGGGGCGACTTCTTTATTTCCTGTCAATATTGTTGTTCCTTAGGGTTCTGTCTTGTCTCTTACTCTATTCCTACTTCTCATTAATGATCTCAGCTGCTCATCTAACCTTATCCATTCAAATACTGATAACTCGACCGTCCATTCTTCTACTCATTTCAAATCTGCTCCCTCTTTTGCATCTAGAGTTACCTCTCATCTTCATCCTTCCCCCTTCCCATTCCATTCTTGCTGATTTGAATAGAATTTCCCAGTGGGGTAGCCTCAACTTTGTGAAATTCAACTTTTTTAAAAACTTCTTGAAATCTCCCTCACAAAGACACCTCCTAACTTCTCTATTTCTTTCGATGGTTTTCCCTTCTCTCCTGTTGACAGTATAAACATCCCTTTCCTTCACATAGATATAAAAAAAAATGTCTTAGAAAACTCACATCACAATGGTTGCTAGGGCTGCCTCAAAGAAGCTGAGAGTTCTGTTTAGGAAACTACGAAATATTTTTACTTCTTCGCAGTTACTAAAATTATACAAGGGCCTCATCCGCCCTTGCATGGAGTACTGCTCACATATCTGGAATGGCTCAGGTTTACCCAATCTTTTGGATAGGGTCGTAGAGTCAAAGGCTAAAAAACTTATAAATTGTTCCGCTCTTTCTAATTCACCTGACCCTTTATCTTTCCGACGTGACGTTGGTGCCTTGTCTCTTTTCTATAGATACTACAACGGCAAGTGCTGGAGAACCGTCCACTCGTATACCTCCACCTTTACGACGGCCTCGTAGCACAAAATTTGTGCGGTCATAGGCAACTCCAAGCTTGTACGCTGTTAATACTTTCTTCTTTCCAGCCACCTCCGTTTTGTGGAATTCTCTCCCATCTTCTGTGTTTCAAGTCCACGTCTGTGCTCACCTACGAAAGTTGCGTTAGGTGGGACTTACAGAGTTTTTCTTATTCTCTTATTGATCTAAGACCCCGCTCCTTAAATAGTGGATATATATATATATATATATATATATATATATATATATATATATATATATATATATATATATATATATATATATATATATATATATATATATATATATATATATATATATATATATATATATATATATATATATATATATATATATATATATATATATATACTCGAAGACATGGTTATTTTCGTTTCAGAGGCTCAATTGATGAACGTAAACATCCGCATCCGCAGATGTGAAAAAATAGACATCGGCATTCACATCCGCCGATATTAAAAATTTGACATCCAATACATCACTAATATATACACACACATATATATATATATATATATATATATATATATATATATATATATATATATATATATATATATATATATATATATATATATATATATATATATATATATATATAATATTAATAAATAAATAAAAAAAAGCGATAGAAATTCCAATAGGTGTAACCATTGTGTATACATGTCAAAACTTTATTAAAACCATAGGTTATTTTCTTATGAAACTCACGCCGTTACCAATACGATTTTCGACTATATGCCGAAAAACCTATGTGACCTACATTGTTTCTAATGGTGGACAAAAAGTCCCATAAAACCTACAAAAAAACCTATGAATTTTTTTTTTTTTTTTTTATATGGAAGGAAGTCCCTTTTTCGTGACCAACAGTAATCAGCCAACATAGAACGGTTCAACTTTACTTGGAAACGGGTTTCGAAACTCAGAATGTCCTGGTGAACCTTCTCTCCGTGTTCGTCACCGACTGCCCCAAGATTTTCAAGGAAAAAGTTCACATGAGAGTCAAGGAAGTGGAATTTTAGTCTCAAATCGCCTCCCAAGGTCTTGTATGATGTCAATAGCTTTCACAATGCCAGAATAATTCTCTGCTCTGTGGTTCCCAAAAAAAGTCTCTACAAACTTTCTTATATGACTACCATGCAGTTTTTTCATCATTATTAATCTCTTCCTCAAATTATTGGTCGTTCACCAACTCCCTGATCTGTGACCCAATAAAAATATCTTCCTTGATTTTAGCGTCACTTATTCTTGTAAATTTAATTCTTAAATATGTGAATCCATAGCCACTTCTATCCATCCTTTTGACGAAATTTTTCATTAATCCTAGCTTAATATGCAAGGAAGGCAGATAAATTTGAGAATCGGCAAGGGAAGATTGATGACATTTTTCTCTATTGGAGTCAGATATCGTTGTAGCCACACTTTCTTCTGCTAATGATTTATCTTATACCGACTGTCCCACTCACAAAGGAATCAAGAAAATTTGATATAACCCAGCTGCATTCCAAGTGACAAGACCTTCAGATCACCACATATATTCCATTTATGATCCTCATGCTTAATTTTTTGCAACAGAAGCTTCATTCTCTCATATGTTTCCTTCATGTAAGGTGCATGAGCCAGAGGAACAGAGGGAAACACATTAACAAGCGCCATTCATGCTTGTTGTATGGGTGGCAAAATTCCTCCATAACAGAATATACATTTATTACAATACACCAAGCCATTCTCAAGTGAGAAAAACTTTTCAAAAGCATGATGCTTGTCACAACAAAAACAAACTTACTCTTTTTGGAAATCCCATCCCATTAACCTTGGACCAAGGAGTTCAAGCTTACTTTTTTGACAAGTGTAAATCACGCACAAGAAAATTCAGATCTCCCCGACTCAAAAAGTGTAGGTCACTTGAAGAACAAATAGGTCGAAATGTTTGGTCCATGTCTAGTTTCTTTCGCCACTACCTCATCACTTGACTCGTCGTCATTTAGTGCCCTTTGTTTGCGAAGGTTGCAGATAAGTCTTCACTACGAGGTACTGATCTCATAGCAGATTGTAAATTAGGATATTTTACAGTGTGCTTGGATTTTGATGTCATTCCACGAATATCGGTCATGCAAAGTAGCATTCACAAGTGCGATCTTTGGATTCTCCAAATCATAGGAATGGCAAAAGGCATATGGTGTGAACCGTTCGATAATTTAGTGAGAAGCCTGACACAGGTTTCACAACAAACATGATCGGCCCACATTTTACTCGTCACCCACTTTGCAGCCGAAGTAATCCTCATAGCACTTCCTAATCAATGGTGTAAAATGCCATATTTGTGACTTGATTGTTAATTCACCGCATATATAACAAAAACAATCTGGATTGTTTATAGGTTTTTTTTCAAGTAGTTCTCTTTAAATTTTAACATCTTACCTATTTTCATGAATTATGAGGAACTTTGAGGGATATCATGGATCTTAGAAAAATTTACATTATTTTTGAATTCTTCATTGAAAAAACATGTCAGAGACAAGAATTCTTTTGTCTTGGGCCAATTCTTTGTTGAACAGTGTAATAAATATCTTCAAGGATAAAAAAATAAAATGTTAAAAAATTATTCCTGTTATTATTTATAATAATTATAATGTCAAAATAAAGTTTTATTCTATATAGTGATGAAAAAAAAAAAGGCAAAATAAAAATTGGTAAACATTAGCCTTCCGCGTAAACATGCGAAAAAAAATACAAAAAGTGAAGTCCAACCAAAGTGATGAATGTTTTTGAGTATAAAAAAAATGCTATGAAAAATAATTTACCTGTTAAATAAAGTTTAGCCCAAAGTGCTAAATGATGTAAGCAATTGCGATATATATATATATATATATATATATATATATATATATATATATATATATATATATATATATATATATATATATATATATATATATATATATATATATATATATATATATATATATATATATATATATATATATATATATATATATATATAAAGCCATATTAAATTAGATCAGCAACATTCATGGGCATTTCATCAATTTGTGTGGAATAATACTGTTCAATATCTCTTAAAATTCTGATATCGTCATTTTTAACAAAGTTGATGGCAACACCTTTGCGTCCAAAGCGACCTGATCTCCCGATGCGATGAATGTATAACTCACGGTTGTTGGGAAGATCGTAATTTATAACGAGGGATACCTATTGTAAGATAAATGTTATTTAAATACATATTTATAAACAATGTAAAAATATTCCACTTCGAAGTGAATAAAAAATTAACACAAGAATTACTGCAAAAATTCTTCAATAATATATATATATATTTTAAGTATTGGGCTATATAAGCCTGTTTATTATGGCCACCCTGTATTAGAATTTCTTTGTTAATAATAAGAGAAACTGGTGCAAAAAAAATTCCTTACCTGCTGAACGTCTATTCCTCTGGCCCAAATATCTGTTGTAATTAATACTCGCGATTGGCCCGATCTGAATTCTTTCATTATAGCATCTCTTTCTTTTTGTGGCATGTCACCGTGCATGGATGAAACTGTGAAATTCGCTTCTCTCATTTTTTCTGTTAACCAATCCACCTGAAGTATTTATTATAAAAGAATTAATAAGACTCATATTAAAACATTATAATAATTACAATAACATATATTTCTGGAGTTAAAGAAATATATATCAGAGTATTTTTGAAATGTTTCAGACATACGTCATGGATTATTATTACAATATTAATTTGTAGAACACACTTACTTACCTTACGTTTTGTATTACAAAATATAACTGCCTGTGTAATTGTAAGGGTGTCGTACAAATCGCACAATGTATCAAATTTCCATTCTTCTCTTTCCACTGCTACGAAGAACTGTTTAATTCCTTCCAGTGTCAATTCATCACTATAGAAATATAACTTATGAAAAACTTTTCTTATGAATTCAATACAGAAATATCAAATTTTTGAAAAACATTTTTTATCCAAGTTCACAGAAAATTTTACACCACAAAATTTATTTTAAACTAAAAATTCTAAATGAATAAAAATTTGCTGTAGAAATCATAAAATATATACGATTACTACAAAATAATCATAAGTTGAGAACCCAGAAAAAATTTTCTGATTAAAAACTAGATTCATTCAATCAGTGACGACTAATCCTAGATCACAAACAGTTTTACTTAGATGATCAATCCCCAACTAACCATCTACTGACTCTTCAAATTATTTTCCTCTTTTTACTCAATCAAGTCTCAAGGAATTTTCAATTGCAAACTATTTTACATCATCGGCTTACATATGCACACATCTTTTCTGTAACTACTACAAATTCATCTGTAATTTAATACAACCCATATTCAGAATTATAACGATTTAAAAACGTATACATTCCAAAAAACGTATACATTCCAAGTACAAAAAAAAAAAATTACAATTAATTTTGATAAATGATACAAACCTCACTACAACGGCATGCTTAGCCTATCATTCTTATCTCTCCATATAATATTTTAAAATATTTTATTCTACTCTATTCCAAAATACTATTACCACTACAAAGAGAAACAGCAAATCATCATACCGTTTCACAAGGATTCTAATAGGATCTGTCATGAATTTTGATGTCATTTCCAAAATTTCGTGTGGCAATGTAGCAGATATCAAAACGACTTGAGTTGCTGGGGGTAAATAACGATATACGTCGTAGATTTGTTCCTTAAATCCTTTATTTAACATTTCATCAGCTTCATCTAAAACCAACATCTAAAATAAGTAGAATAATGTATATTTGCACATTAGTAGTTGATTCTGGAAACAGAAAGAAGATATGATGATCATCATCATCTTTACTCATTTTTCCAGTTACAAAGTAGTACAAACAAAAATCATATACTTTATATGTATTAATGCAAAACTGAAATGGGCTTCTTGGGGGCCAAATTCGTCCTTTGAGTCCAATAATTTATACAAAGTAATATCAATCATTATCAAAATGAAGTTCATAACTAAGAATTGGATGCTTAATTTTTTTTTTTTTTTTTTTTTTTTTTTGGAAGTCAATCTACCTCCTTATAGATAATAATTAAAATAACAATAAAAAGTGATGACTAACAATAACAACATTAAAATATCTGGAAGCTAATTTTTATTACAATAATGAAGATGGCAAAACTAGGAATAATAACAACAATAATAATAATGATAATAATAACAATACCTAACATAGTAATAGCAGTAAAAATTGAAATGACAATATATAATGTTAATAGTTATAATAATGAAAAATAATAATAAAGATACGGATTTATTCGTAAAAAAAAATATTAGCAACCAAAATAGCTAAAATTATCATATCTCATAGTTATACTAAATAATAATAATGATAATAATAATTATTACAGCAGTTTTGGCAAATTTGGGAATGAGTGGTGAGTCTGATTACTGGATACCTTATTTAATATTTTGAAAGCGAGTGATCTTTGACATGTTTATGAAATGTGGGAAGTGTTGCAGATTCTTGTATGTTGTTTTGGAAGTTCATTCCATTGTTCAATGCTTTTTTATGATATAGCTCTACAATATTTGGTTAGTGTGTACTTTGTTTACCTAGTGTATGTGAGTTCGTGTTTCGCAGATTTAGTGTTCTTCCATTCTGGTTGTTCATTATTAAATTTGTTAGGAGTTCATTTGACATTCCATTTATGACTTTGAAAATGTGATTAGTCAGAGTAAGCAAATCTGGTAGTTTGAGTATGGATAATTTTTTGAAGAGCAGGTTTATATGTTCATAGTAATTGTGAGATCCAGATAATATACAAGTTATATTTTATGTAGTTATTGTTATTAAGGGTAGTAGCAGGTACACACTTGCTCATCCTCATACCGGTAGATTATAGAATAGGTGTAGGTATACACGGCTGTAATAGATTTTTTTTAGTATATATTTTGGCATAAAGTTTCTTATCTTTAGGAATGCAAGTTTGCTAATAAAACTATTCATGTGTTTCTTGAAGAGTTTCTCATCAAAAATAACTTTTAATAGTTTTGCAGATGTGGCTCGATTTATGATTGTCTCTCTTGCCATAACATTTAGCTTCATAGGTTTTTAACGTTTGTCACTATTAACTATTGTTTTTTTTTTTTTTTTTTTTTGAGATTCAGAGAAAGCCTGTTAGCCTCTACCCATGTTACAACATTCTCTAATATGTTATTTACTTTGTGTTTAGAGTATCTATATTACAGTCTGATACTAAAATAGTAGTATCGTCAGAGTATTGAGTGTGTAGAGAATTATGTTATATGTTAAAGAATAGTGGACCAAAAAAGATCCCTAAGGCACACCTTGAGAAATCGGGGCGAGGGAAGATAATACATCTCCTAATTTTACGTATTGTGTTCTACCAGAGAAATATTGGAACCAAGTTAAGGAATTTTTTGAAATACCAAGTCTTTCTAATTTCTGAAGGAGTAAGTTGTGCCAAACGACATCAAATACTCTTGAAAAATCTAATAGAAGTAGTATGCATGTTTGTTTGTCATTTAATGGTCTGTATATATTTTATATTTTTAGTAGGGAGAATTAGTAAGTCTTCTCAGTGTTTGGTAAATCAAAACTGAGTTGGTGAAGGGAGCTCATTTTCATAAAAGCAATTTATAAGTTGAGAATGCACCAATTTCTCGAATATTTTACCAATTGTATGTAGAATTGATGATGATGATGATGATGATAATAATAATAATAATAATAATAATAATAATATAATTATAATAATAATAATTAATAATAATTACCTTTATTGATCTTGTTCTTAATGTTCTCCTCCGAATCATATCAAAAACTCTACCAGGAGTTCCTGATACAACATGTTGTCCATAATCAAGACGTCTTATATCTTCCCCCAAGTTTGTTCCTCCAATACAAGCATGACACTGGACATTCATGTAATCTCCAAGGGCAAGAATGACTTTTTGAATCTGAACTGCCAACTCTCTTGTAGGAGACAAAGTAAGAACTTGAGTTTCTCTGACATTAAAATCTAACGTTTGAAGAATGGAAAGAGCAAATGTGGCTGTTTTTCCAGTACCAGACTGTGCTTGTGCAATAACATCTCTCCCTTTTATAATTGGTTTTATTGCTCTCTGTTGAATAGCCGAAGGCTTCTCAAAACCTATTTAAAATATATATATATATATATATATATATATATATATATATATATATATATATATATATATATATATATATATATATATATATATATATATATATTATATATATATATATATATATTAAAAAAAAATGCAAAATTCTCTACTTTTCATTATTAGCAATGCGTGCCAATAATGCAAGAAGTTCTAGTTCACTAGTTTTCATAATTAGCAAAAGTCTAATAATGCAATATGAAGGTATAATAATTAGAAGTCTACAAAAAAAAAAAAAAAAAAAAATTAACACCAATATGTCTTAGATTTTGCTCAAACTTCATATTTCTTGTATCTTAAAAACAAAGGAAAGATGTTACAAAAAAAGTTTTTGTGAGGGACTAAGTTACAACTCCCAGAAATTTGATGTTCCAAAAATTGGTCCTATTAGTGATAGAGATGTGAAACAAAATGAGTTTGGTGTATTAAAAAACAAAAAAACAAAACAAAAAAGTATGATAAACAAAAGTTACTCTAAGGACTTTTTACCTATGATTGATATTTTAAAAGTTAAGCAAAATTATAATATTGAGATGCTGTTCCCTACTTTGAGGCTGATCACCACAAATTTTTTTTTATTGATGTACAAAATGTTCCTTTGTAATTTATGCATAAAAGTATGAAATGAAATACTTGTGTATTTCAGTATTTAATAAAAATATATTACTTTGAGTAACATGGAATTTACAAAACATGTTAAAATATTGCTTTGCGATTATATTAATTAACAATATGTTGCTTCCTCCAGATCTTTGCTTAATTCAAATGCTGAATAAATATGTTTGCAAACTATAAAAAATGTTGTTGTAATCCATTTTCAAAATATCATAAATTTAAGGTATAACATGTTATACTTTTATTCCAGATAATCAGTTTTATTGTACTATGAAACAATGCTAGTTGTGCAGCCTGACATTCGTAAAAGTGTGTAACGAGTCTTTATACAAGAATGGATCTGTTTCAAGGCTAGGTAAACTTGTGATGATTTTGATATATGGTCATAGGAATGGAAAATTGCAAACAAATTTTATTTTGGAATATTTATATATATATATATATATATATATATATATATATATATATATATATATATATATATATATATATATATATATATATATATATATATATATATATATATATATATATATATATATATATATATTTATATATTTAAAAATATATATTTCATTAGTTTTTTTATAAGTTAGACCATTATATATAGTTCATGAAGTTTTTTGGTTAGGTTAGGTCTATTAACCGTTAGGCGGTTTTACCCCTTTAAGATCAGGTTAGGTTATTAAACTAATTGTTAGATCTAACATTAATATTTTACCTAACCTAACCTGGACTTAAAAGGTAAAACTACAGACTAACAGTCAATAAATAGACCTAACCTAACCAAAAACCATTATTCATTAACAGCATAACAGTCAACAAAAAGGCCTAACCTACAAAAATAATATTTGCTATATATATATATATATATATATATATATATATATATATATATATATATATATATATATATATATATATATATATATATATATATATATATATATATATATATATATATATATATATATATGTTTTTTATAAGTTAGACCATTATATAATTTAAGTTTTTTGGTTATTTTTTGTAGGCGGTTTTACGCCAATGATCCAGTAACCTTGCCATACTAGAGACTCATAGGCTGTTATTTTCAAATCTATACGCCAAGTTCCAGTCGAACTCGCAATGGAACGCTCATGTTGTTAGGGTAATAATTCAATCTAGAACAAGTCTATTTTTCACTATATTGAAAATATGAAATCGACATGTTTAAATACATTCTATACATTTTTTTTTTTCTTTCATGGAGGAGTAATATATATATATATATATATATATATATATATATATATATATATATATATATATATATATATATATATATATATATATATATATATATATATATAAAAAAATATCGAAATAAAAACAACAACTAATTTTAACTTCGAATTGTTATCATAACCTGAAGCAACTAACCTACACAAGTTTTTCGACTAGCCTTAGTTTGTACAAAAATAGCAAAACCAATTGAATACCAGGTTGCCAAATTTGTCTTTCGACTATTTTGTTACTTTTCTGCAATGTACTGTAATATAAACTTCGATATATGGAAATATCGATATATCAAAACAACAATATATCTATGCAAATTTTTGATATTTGTATTATTATTATTTAGCTTTTATTTCACTTATGCCTATTATTATTATTTAGTTTTCTAGCATACTTAGTTTGACTTATCATAAACTGAATGATTGAAGTTTACTGTGTAATACAGGCCTAACTGATTGATGGAATTCTGCAACGTTCCATCAATCAATTAGGCCTGTATCACACGACAAACTTCAGTTGTTCAGGTTATGATAAGTCAAACTAAATATGTTAGAAAACTAAATAATAATAATAATATTATTAATAGGCATAAATGAAATAAAAGCTAAATAATACAAATATCAAAAATATAATATATCGATATTAAATTCAATCTGGCACGATACTTCTCTCTCTCTCTAAAAAAAAAAAAAAAAAAGTTAAAAATTTCTCTTTTAAATATAGAAAACAGATGTCCAAGAATGTTCTTGTTGCTAAAAGTGTATTATAGGACAGTTGATCTTGTTTTAGCAGCATAAATAGTATTTTTTTTTTTAATTAATTTTTTGGAGTTTTTTTTTTGTATTATGTATTTATTACACTTCTGTGAAAGAAAGTTATGTGTAGAATGCATTTAAAAATATGTTGACTTCATATTTTCAATATAGTGAAAAATAGAGAAGTTCGTGCCAGATCGAATTATTACCGTTGTTAGTTTCGGCAACCTGGTCTCGTATGAAAAAATTTACTACTGTGAACGTTACAATTACCATGGAAATACTGTACACAATTACTAAATATGTGAACCAAAAAACATACCATAGGCATAAATTCCTCGTAAAAGATCTTCTCTCAATCCCATATTATCAAAAGTTGGAATAACATCAACTTCCTCACTAGTTTCAAATTCAACATTGCTTAAGTCAACAGGTACAACCTTTCTGGGTCTAACCTCTGCCATATTAATAATTTAAAATAAAGATGCCTGAAAAGTAAATTTATATTTATTTAAGTACCACAACACTGCTCTATGTCCAACTAGTATGGTATCATTTATTCACACTTATAAAACTCAACCAGGTTTAGCCCTACGATAGCCTAGCCAATTGAGAAAGTTTTTGTATTTTCTTCTTTAATTATTATAACGTCCCATTGGTGTTAAATTAGGCTGCGTTTCGAAAGAAAATTTTAATTTATAACTGAATGGATTATGTTAAAAATTTACCTAAAGAGATCTATATATTATTTTTAAAGAATAATTGAAAACTTACGTATTAAAGGTTAAATATTAAAAATTTAAAAGGAAAATAAAAAAAATTGACATATTGATAAATAAAGACCAGATATAATTTAATATATAATCAAAGTTTACCATATAACTTTGATATAATGTAATATTATAACCATAACTAGCATAACTTAACATAAATATATATTACCAGAAACAACATATACAACATAACTAATTACTAGAATATTTTTATACCAAATGTTGATTTCCGATAATTTTAAGCTAAATAAATACCGAAAGACCAAGCAAATGAACAAATGAAGAAATATATATAGAGACATATACAGAATTTAAAAGAATAATTGTACTTCCTGATGCATGATTATATTGGATAGCAAAAAGTTTGCAAAGGCCTGCACAAAAGATGTAATACTAGATACGAGAAGAAATCAAGTGCATTGATTTTAAATCTCAGCTGGAATCATTGGCACGTCAGGTTTTTGAGTTATGGTCAGAATTATATTTAATACATACTACCAAAGTTTACCCTATAATTATATGGTAAACTTTGATACTACCGTTTAAAAATTGTTCAAGTAAAAACTTAATGACTGATTAATACCGGGGTTGGGATTTTTTTTTTTTTTTTTTTTTTTTTTTTTAAAAATTTTTTTTTTTAAAATTTTTGTTTTTTTGTTTTCATTTTTCCTTTTTTTTCTTTTTTTATTTATTTTTTGTTAAAAGTCTTTCTTTATTAAAAGTTTATTCGTCTAAGTAATAATTAATATAATATATATATATATATATATATATATATATATATATATATATATATATATATATATATATTATATATATATATATATATATATATATATATATATATATATATATATATATATATATATATATATACATATATATATATAATAATAAAATAAAAAAAAAAAAAAAATTTATTAAGTAGGTTATTTAAATTATATTTAAAAAAAAAAAATTATATGAGAATAAAGAAAATGCGGTGATAGAACCAATTCACTGCATTTAAATTTTAAATTTTAGAGAAAACAAGTAAACTATATTATATTGTCATTTTTAAAAATATTTTATGGTTCTGTGCTGTTATTTAAATTTTATTATTATATTATTAAGGTTTAAGATAAATATTAAAATAAAAATAAAAAAAATTATTTTTATCATTGGAATTCTCATCGCTTAAATTTTGAAGAAAAATTAAAACTTTAATTTCTATAATTGTAAAATAAATAAATACAGACAGGTAGAGCTTTGAACAGAATATCAATTGAATTGCTCCGATCAAATCATTATTAAAAAAATTCATCTTGGAAGAAAAAGGTTTTGTGGTAGATTGATGAATTCTGGCACATTTCAGTTCTGAAGCAATTCTGAAGACCTATGATATTTTTGGAAGATGATACCCTTTTAAAGAGAAAATTCAATTATCAATGGGTGGAGACATTCTCCTTGAATGGCATACTCGAAGCGCCTAAAGGGAGAATTTTGCATGTTTTGTATTTTATTCCCACCATAAAAAGGGGGTCCTGAACTCTTTAATAATAAAACCTTTCACTAAATATAAAGAAGTTCATGGGATTTGTAAGGGACATACAAACACCGAGTGACATGAAACTATTGTTGAAGCTGCAAGATTGTTCCTAAAGGAATTGCTGGTAGACATCCAAATTAACCAGTTTTCTAAAAAAAACATATAAAAAATAAAAAAAACTATTATCTTCAATTATTTCATGTGTGACATTTTCTGATACGCACGATTTATCACTTAAAGGTAAGCATTAAGACAAGGGAGTGCTGAAAGATTTATGCCGTTTACGAATAGATGTGGGAGAAGATCAGTCATTGAAAGACCATTTTGAACATGGGAAGAAAAATGCCACATTCTAATCAGTTCAAGTTCAGAATGAGATTATTTCTTTATGTGGTACTACTATAAATAAAAGTGTCGTTAATAAGGTCAAAGAAGCTTGCGGGTATAGCTTACTAGCAGATATTTCTGGAAACGAACAGTTATAGATAGGGTTGTGGTTATTCGAAAGAGACTGATAAAATCAAATATGAATTTATTGACTTTGAAGAATTGGATTCGCTTGACGCAAAATGCCATTGCGAAATCCCTTGGCGATTTTGTCACGAGCAAAGGCTGTTTTGCAATATCTGGCAAAGAAGATGGGGTCCAAGCAATATTGCGGGAAAAGTTTAAAAAAAAAACATTGTTCTTTCATTGCTCTTCACACAAACAAAATCTGGTAGTAAGTGATTTGAACATAATACCTTTTTTTTTTTTTTAAGTTCACATCTCACGGGCATTGCCCTATTCGAGGATAGGAACTTTTCTAGGTAGTATATACCTAGGATCCCGAAGTGGGATCGAACCGGCGTCCTCAAGCACGTGAGTCAATCACCCTACCGTTTGAGCCACGGTAGACGGCATCTACAATATCTACAATCTACAATACTGTATGAACTATCTGAAATCTACAATACTGTATGAACTATAATGGATATTATTACGTTCTTCGAGAGTCGGTCTTTAGAAGAAAATAAATACCAAACATTCCAAGGCTATGCCAGGCCAGATGGTCTGAAAACACAAGTGTATCAGAGTGTTTAAGGAGCACTTTGTACGAATAATACAAGCGTTAGAAACCTTTTCCATTAAAAGAAATTCCGTCACAATAAATTGCTCCTTTCAGGTGCATTCAGCATCATGTAAGTCGTCATTCATCATGGCTGCGGTACTCTGCGGTGTTAGAGTCAAGTGTGAATGCTCTCCAAACACTTTGGATATCGTCAAAACCTCGCATCACATTCAACACATTGTGGAAATGATTAGGCACCATCGTAAGGATGAAGACAAAATCACCGGTGAAGTGTTAAAAGAAGCTAATCAAATCGACGAGCAACTGGTACTGGATCTGAATATACTACGGATTGTTGGTAGGCATCAGTACCGCAGCAACCATCGAGCAACAAATCCCACAGATTTCCGAAGAAGATCCTTAATAATTCCGTATCTGGATTCTATATAACCTCTTCTTTAGAATTACGGTATTCTACTCAAAATACATCTGCCTTTGCATTGACATATTTACTTCCTTCCTACATGTTACTCATGACAATCGATGAATTAAAGGAAAAGGCAGCTTCATTTTACAGCTTTTATCATTTAGATGGCCTAGAAGCAGAGCTGAAACTTTGGTACAAAATTTG